>CAKNWT010289743.1:0-10789 GCA_932066315.1 Andricus coriarius | reverse complement strand
TGTGCACAAAGGCCGTCACTATTCAATAGGATAAGTCACTGTGTTGAATGGCAGAGTAATAACACTAAAACTGTCGTCTGGGTTAAACCTCAGGGCTCGCTTCGGGTTATCTTGAAACTTTTCTATTTTAATTCGTATCTTAAGAGAAAACTTAAAATTGATTTACTAAGTACTAAAAATCATTTTATTTTAAAATGAAAAAATATGTATTCATTTGTTTTCACCAGAGAACGATTTGAGGACTGCGGGGGCCAAAAATTCCAAAATGTATATTTTTGGGCCACCCTAATACACACACACGCCCGGCTCTCGGTTTAGGAATAGTGTCGGGGGTTGCCTGCCAATACACCACACTTTCGGGTTAGGAACTCGCGGTTTAGGAATTCCTAGGATTGCTGGCCCACGCAGTCTCTCAGGGGGCAGGGCGAGAGACGGTTGCGAATCTTGCTTGAAAAACACCAGCAGCGTAGTGGAAAGGCGCTGTGGGCGGGTACTCAGTCGAGTATATTGCACAATATTATGGAAACAGTTCAGGTGGCTTTGACTGTTTATGTTTCGATATTCCAGATGTAGGAACAAGGCTATTTGCAGGCAACCCCCGACACTGTTCCTAAACCGAGAGTCCGGTGTAGCCTTGTTACTAAATCGAGAGTATCGAAACATAAACAGTCAGGGCCGCCTGAACCGTTTCCAGTTGGACTATATAATATTGCGCAATATACTCGACTGAGTACTCGTGCACTGCGTTCCTTCCGATGCAAGAGTCGCAACCGCCTCTGGCCCTGCGCGCTGAGAAATTGTGTGGTCCAGCAATTCTAGGAATTCATAAACCGCGCCATCAGAAGGGTAGATATATATATATATATATATATATATATGTGCGTGTGTGTGTGTGTGTGTGCGTGTATAATTAAAAAATTAGGTTAAGCAACCACCGCAGGGTCTCACTGGGAGCAACTGTCATCTAAAAAATGGCACCGGCTCCCAGCAGGACCGCGGTAAATCCTATTCATGGCCACGTCTCACAACCGTGAGATGCGTGTGTGTGTGTGTGTGTACATACATATATATATATTTATTATTATTATATTTAACTATACACCTTTACTATTTGAATCAGGGTCAGATTCAGACTCATACAAAACGAGTCAGGCAATATGCTCCAACTCAATCTCGTGAACAGAAGTGAAGAGAAGAAAGAATAAAATTAATGAGTTGTACTGATATTTGCTGCATCTACTTCAGAATCATGCAATTAAAATATTTCATGAATCTTTGTTATTATGTATATCGTAAAGCTATTAATTTAGCAAAGAAGTATTTTTATTTAATTATTTACTGCTATGGAATATCTCTTTGCAAATGATCTTTGCAATAAAAAAGATAATTGTTAAAGAATAATTTTTCATTATTTTATTATGTATAGCAAAGCAAAAGCCAAAAATTAGACTAGTCAAAAACACTTACTGGAAGTCAAAATCGGTACAAAATTTCTCCTGATCTACACATTTTTAGTGAGGACACCATTATTTGTCCTGAATATATATATAGATAAAAAAATCAATTATACTTCAATAAAAAACGGTTATATATGAAAAAAAATCTAAAAAATATTCATCTAATTATAATGCGTCTCAGTATAAACTATAAAATATATTGAAATTAACGTTTAATTGCCCAACATTGGGCACACATCTATTTTCCCTATAAGCCATTAGTTATAACATAAATTGCATATTATAATACTTCACCTATTTACATCTATACTTCCCTTTTATCAAATACTTTTAATATTTATCCAGTCAGAGTTAACACTAAAATTATTGAATGCCTTAACTCATGCTAGATTAAATTTAATATGTAGAATTATTCATTTAATTTCTATAGTAGTTTAAGCATTATTATTTAGACTAATGTTCGATTTCGATGTAAAAGTGACTAAAATTGGAGTATATTCACTAGAACACAACTTCTGCAATCTTCCATTGATGAATGATTTTCAGTGATGATTTTCAGTGCTGTTCGTATAAGTCGGTTATCCAGAAAAATAATTTTTATACTCTCCTCGTTTTTGTGACAATTCACTTATGTAGTTGTATTTAAACAAATATACAAATTGATTTGGTGGACTGGTAAAAATAAAAAATGAGTCCCCTCGACATGAAGAAATTCTAAAAATACATGATTTGCTTGTATGTATACGAAATTTGCGGAATTTTCGAATAGCTCTCAGTTAATTCCAACATTTCACCTGAATATACCATTGACACATTCGACACTGATGCTGGCACGTAGCAATTACACACATTTTTTATCGCATTATATTAATCTAAATGATAAACGATATTCGGGCGACCAGGGGCGCCGAATTTTGTATACAGTTTTGATAGTTTATCAATATTACATGAACAAAAAAGATAATCTTCTTAATTTCTTAAGCCTCAGAAATTCTTAATAGGATTTTAAAAACAATATACAATTATAATACATGAGTATTACAAATACAATGGATATCTATTTAATCAGCCTTTTGTTTAGTTAAAGTGAATGGAAAGAATATTCATTTAATTTCTTCCCAAGAAAGATTAAAACATCTTCTTTCTAGGAAGAAAATTATTCTTTAAAAAGTTCATGATCACAATTCCAATTCAGTAGTCTATTTATTTTTGTGATTTAGAGTTGTGATTATGAAATTCATACAAGACAAGAATCAAGTTGCGACCATTGCTTTCAGCGCCCCTACACATACAATTTTTGAAATGGGCTCTGACATTCATCCACGCATAGACATGCAATTTCTGCTTCACGATTTAATCATACAAACAACTCTTACTTATGTACTATATTTTACATAGGGCCTAAAAAACGCTAGGCCGAAATAACGTCGAGTCAAACTCTCTTCCTGATATAAACACGGTTCGCGACTTCTTATTATAAGAAACATATTTCTTATCAATTATATGCGACAATTACGATTGAGGATATCTACATGTGTATATATTTATATACTTTCGTATATTTATATATTCATTTATACTTGATCTAAGCGTTGACCGTTTACCTTAAATATTAGGATGGATCAAAAAATATTTCATAAAATAAAGTCTTTTCAAGTTGAAGTAATTAATGTCTTGCAACCGAAATACTGTATTTTACCATTTAAATGATTCGAGGGGAAATATAAAGACGGTGACAAAGGTTTTCTGTATGAAAGCACCAATTTTCATTGGTAGTTAGATTCCTATTTTTTTCATTTTTTTTTTTTTTTGAAAATTAAAAAATAAACAAAAAAATTCCTGGGTAAAAAATTTCAAAAATATAAAATCTTTTCATAGTCACAAAACATCCGTGACTTATTTTCTCTCTGCAACTTCCGAGGTTTAAAAAGGTGCTTTCACACAGAAAACTATTTTCTCAGAATTTCAAGCCAGCGATTCGATATCTTTGAAAAAATCGTTTTGAGAAATGAAAAGGCGTATTTCTTGATTCATCCCATTAAACACTTCAGAGTAAGAGCGAAGCTTTTCAATATTGATGACACAGCATCAAACTAAAATCTGTCAGTGCGCATTTGCTTCGAGCTTATTGGTGTAAACCACGGTGTAAATTTCTTTATTCCTTTGTAAAAAAATGGTCTCAGCATAAATGCTTGAAAGAAGGGAAGAAAAGGATCATTTATACTAAATAATAATAATAATAATAATAATAATAATAATAATCGTGGTACAATCAGAACTAGGCAGAGAAAACAGCATAGCCATGAATGGAGATGAAAGTGAAGAAAAAAATTAAATATATGTACATACATTTCATTTGTACAAATCAAATAGGTCAGAAAACAAGAACCTTATTTCAAAGGCTTCCATGCTCTGAAAAATAAACAACAAAGATGAATAGAAAAACGTTTAGTTACAAGAAGAAAATTAAAAAATGTGCCTTTTTGTACAATGTTTTATCAATGGTGAATTTCTATGTATAAAACCAAAAAGCGAATACATAAATCAAGATATTTGGAAAAGGTTTAGAATCCTAATACCCTGAAATCCCTTCGAACTTAAATTAATCATTTTACATACACAATAATGTATCCACATTTTGAATTTAAAAAGAAAAAAATGAGCAGAGACAATGTTTTACACGGAAGCCTTTAAGTAAATTGTCAGTAGATGGAAGCTGATTGCATTTAGAGTTCCTACAGAGAAATTGAGAATCTAAAATATTTCTTCTTTTCACCCAATGTTTATTATTTTTTACAAGTTGATTCTCAAGTTGTTGCTACTCTAATTACAAAAACTCCAGTACTTTACAATAAGAGCGATGTTGATAAGTTACTAAAATTAAAATGGATTGAAACTAATTTCAATACTCAGTCCAGACATGTTCAAAGCACGCTTTTTTCATCAGGAGGAACGTTTGATACAAAGATGTACATCTTCGAGTCTTGCAATTTCGTTATCTAATTACAAACTTATTAAATTCTATAAATCTGTACAACGATTTTCATTGATCTGTTTAAAAAACATACGAGGTCGTGTAACGTAAAGCATTTGCAAATAAAATTGGTTCTCTCTATTAGGTCACTGGTACTTCGATCCTTAAGAATTACTTAACTAATTATACTTTAAGCGGTTGTTTAGCAAAGTGAACGAAAGGATAGTCTTCGTAGATGAGAATAAAATATGGAACTTCTACCATCTTGTTTTCTAGGTTTAACTTAGTGGGAGATTACAAGTTTATACAGTGGATTAGCTAATCAGTCTTGTATTTGAGGCTCATTATGTCTAGTTTCAACTGTATATTGCGTTGCTCGCATATTATCCATTTTTTCTTCATCGCTTGCAAATCGTTTGATACTTTTATTTATTTATTTATTTGAAATAGCTTTCAAAGGGTCGACTTTTTCATCCGTCATCAATCTTTGCTCTCACTGGGCTAAGACAGTCTACGTTCTCTCCTCTACATGAAAGCATAATAATCCCCTGAACTTTGAACCTGATTTCCTGGAGCAAGGGACAAAACTCGATCGCTGCATTAGCACCAAGTATTCCCAATCTGTATTTATTTTGTATTTTTTTTAGTTAGTTCACACCATTGCGATGCACCTCATGCATCGAAAAAATATCTGCAAGGCTGAAGTCTGATGATGGTAAATGAAAATGCTCTGCAAGACTCCATAAAAGCCTTTTAGACCGCGGGTTTCTCGGTTTGTCCACTGGCTCCAAGAAACAGGATGGATATACACAGACAGGTATTTTACATATAGTGTGATTTGTGATAAGCCCACCTCATTGTACTTGAATCTTTGTTCGATTTCAGCATCGCTAAAGAACATCGCTCAAGTTCCAGTCGCGAATCACCTCCATCTTTATACAATATTCTCAGCAGTTTCGCCAATTTTGGATAAAAGGATTTATTTTTTTGTATAAAAATACATTTAAACATTCTATTTCCCTTTTTAATATTCTCTCGGAATATTCAAGATGGTCATTTAACTCTAGGCAAAATGTCTCCTGTCATCAGCTGATTTTTTCAAACATAAGGAAATTCTGATAAATTATTAGTGTTAAAATCTCTGGAATTAAAAAAGGTTTTTAAACGTTTTTAAATGTATGGTTTCTGAAAAAAAATATAAATCTAAATAAAATTGTCAATAATTAGGGGAGGCAAGCAACTTTGATTGTTAAAGACTTTTTTAAACTTAAAATTTAAAAAAAATGTGTAACGCCTTTCTAAGCTTCTTAGTGCAGAAATTCTTTTTAAAAAATGCAACGTCCATTCGTCTGGTTTTTCCGATGGCATGACGGAAACACCCCACTTCCTTTTTCCAGCTCCACATTCAAGTTTGCAAGATTTTTTCTATTCGTACTAAAAAGCTGGACTAGCCACAGCCTTAAAAAATATTTAAAAACCCGTTTAATTTTCAATATTTAAAAAACTATTCTACTATTTTGCCAATATTTATCTTTTTAGCGAATTTAAGTAATTACTTAATTTTGATAGATTTTAAACTATTGTGTGGAAAAACTCATGTGATGCGTTTCGAAAATTGAGAAAACTGACCCCAAAGATATTCCAACACTCTTTGGTGAGAAAATTTCGGCAATTTTTACATTCATACAATTTTTTCTTAAAAAAAAATTAGTGAATGCCGAAAAGTAAGAAGCAAATCTTGATTAGAGTTAAAATTTCGTTTAGAAAAAATAGAGTACCTCTATTAAGAATTAAGAGTAAAATATATTTTACAATCTGTAATTTTTCGTCATTGTGTAACAGTAGGCTAAAAAACCTTTAAAAAACCCGTTAACCCTAAAAAATTGATACGTAATTAATGGATAGCCCCTAAGCTTGGAACTAATTTTACATTCAGCAAAACTTTTTTTAAATTTTGGCATACTTTATGAATTTTTGCCATTATTGTGTGCTTCTTTCTAGATGAGAAATTGTTTATATACACGAATTGACAAAAAAGCACCAAAAGATTTAAGAATAAAATTGTGGACTAAAAATAAGTCTAAGTTTTTTATTTTAAAATACCAAATTATCATTGTTGAGATATTCTAAAAAAATGTGTGCAAATCAAGACTGGCAATTTTTTTCAAGTATTTGTTTAGTGGGCAGATAATGCGAGAAAAAAATTGCCAAAAATTTGTCCACCTAAATGTGGGATATTTTCTCAGTAAAATTTAACTTTTATAAAGTTAGATATAAAAGTTCGAAGCTTGGTGTTTCTTAACAAAAAATTAGGAGAAAAAATTTATCAGAATTTTAGCACCAAAAAGAGCTAATTTTCAATACACTCATTTTTGTGGCCACCTTGAATATCTAGCATATGGAAATTAAATCTAGTTTTCTTTTATCCATTAAAAGTAATGAAACATACTTTGTTATTAAATGTTGTATCTCAAGTGGTTTTGATAGAATAGTAAACAAAATGCGAGAAAATATCAAAAACAATTTGTCAGATTGCAAAAAATATGGAACTTTTTGTAATAAAGATTGTAAAAGTTGGAGGTAATGGTAATCGCTGAGTGACTGTCGAGGAGTTGGCTAGTAAATAGTCTCTAAGTATATTGAACAAGCTAAATAAAGCAAGGTGCTCTTCAAACACATTTGGTGGTAAAACATCTCTTATAGTATTGCCGACTTGAAACTCTCGGACGATTTCTTCTCCCGCAACAACAAAAAATTGAACACGTCAATTTCAAAAAGCACCATACTTCTCAAGCTCATTCGCTGCGAGAATATCGTCTGCAAGATGGTTCAGAATCTGTCACACAGATTCTAGAAATTATGTACGTATGTATTTTACTGAATGAAAAAGATGAGTATGCCTTGAGGAAGAACGCTGTAGGATAAATTTTCGATTTTCCGAAAAAGTCCAAACTAGTGATTCGAGCGAGGGTCGTTTGCTATGATTGGAAACGTTCTGAACCACCTCCGGGTACCAGAAGGCCGCTGCAATTTTATACAGATTAATCAATTAATTTAGATTCCCAATAATGTGTTTCGCAAAATGGTCGCCAGTATTCGCTTCATTTCTCTCATTCCCTTCATCGTCGACGTTCGACTGGACGAAATTTCATACTTTCAGAAGATGGGCGCCCTTCGAATCTGTCACCACTTTGGATAATTAAGACTAGAGTTCTAAAGTTATCAGGAATTTAAAATCGGAGAATATTCTCGAAATGGAAAGTAGCTATACATTTTCAACACGACGTAATTATTTAAATAAATTATCAATATGATTCATTGAATTTAAATTGCACCAAGAAGTTTGAATTCGAAGTAAATTCAATTGAAGCTGACATCTACTTAATTCGAAGTCAATTCAAAAAGAATGAATCCAAATTCAAATGAATTAAAATGTAATTAAATTTAACCGATAAATAATATAAATCATGCTATTTTTAACTGCTTTATCTAAAAATGAAGATTAATCGCGAATGTTCCTGACAGTATTTGCAGAAATTGATCTCTTTAGAACTCTGTTTAATACTTTGTCGCCCTATTTGATCTGTTCGAGCGACGAGTATCTCGTCTGGGAAACCGGAGATGTATTTTGTAGTTTAGTTATGATTTATGTTACAAATAATTAATCAAGATCGATCTTTGATATAGACTTAATTACTACGTAGGTCAAAGTGGTTGCCACGGCATGCACACAAGAGACATTAATACTGTCCACCGACACTCGACTCAATAATAATGCATTTGGTACGAGTTCGCGATTATAGACTCGCAGCGATCTGTGGACATGCATCGCGAATTTTTCATGAAAATCTGTACATACGCAGCAAAGTTAATTCTAATCAGGGAGACGGAATTAAGACGCTTTCTACACCCGTATAAGGATAAGGAATATCGATTTTATGTCAATCGGAATCTTACTTTCGATTCGCGGTTTTCATTACGTCTAAAAGTGTAAAATGTACCTTACGTTCTTATCTTATGTTACTTTAAAACTTTAATCCTCCCCGCTCATATAAAAAAGAAATTGTCCGAGTGCAATATACATTTTTTTTCAATCTATTTTCACGCTCTCGTGAAATATTGATGCTCGACGATGCACTCTTTCATTGTTTGAAGCACGTTTATGAGCAATGACCTTGTAACCAGGGCGATTTTTGAAGAAGCTTTGGAGAAAATATAACTACGTGGTCGCGCCACCGATGTATCCGTTACTCAGTGTTTCACTTCTGTTTACATAATCGGACTGACGCTTTTTCCCCCTATCGTCTTCGTTGGACTCGATATCGATAGGGTCCAAGGATGAAAAGTTCAACCGCAATGGCTCCTTCTCCATCTTCTTGTTCAGCGAGAGGATCTCTGGACTTCTGTTTTCATAATCAGGATCGACTCGAGGTGTTTTGGAGGGACTCGGACTGTCAAGAAATGACTGCTTGGCCGAGTTTTGAGGACTCACTGATTTAGCCATGGAAGTTTGACTCACATTTCCCCTGGAGGAGGTCTTCTTTTGTGCGAAAGGCGAGTTCTTCACAGACCTGACACTATCCTCTGCGAAAGGCAGATTCAGTGTGTCCTTACTTGAAGCCAATGATTCGACTGAAATTCCGTCAAAGTCATCAAAGCCGGCTTTCAATGGTATTTTGGAGGAATTCATATCATGGAAATTTGAGGTTTTTGAGCCATCGCTGTAGGAATCCATGTCGTACCTAGGAGCTGAATTGTTTTTCAGACTAAGGGGCTCAAAGTCTGCGAAATCTCCAAAGTCTTGACGTAGAGGGGAATCTTCTTCGCCTTCGGCTTCCTCTTCTCGCAAGTCTTGTAGGGTCACCATTTCGAGATCTCTGCGAAATTCGAAGAAAATTGGTCAGCAATAAACACATTTTTACGGTATTTTGAATGATGGTTTCAAATTAATACATTTAAAGAGAACCAATTCCAAATCAAGAAATTTTAAAGTCGATATTCGAAAATCGAATAAAGCTGCTTGGTTCCAGGGTGGCCGTCGGATTGAAAACCCGGGAAATGAGTCAATTTATTTGGTTATGTTTTTAATTCTTAGTATAAAAACCTTTCAAATCATTTCAAATGTCAGTAACTTGATATCGCCTGACATTCTTTTGAGTTGAAAAAGTTCAATTTGTAACATTTTCAAGTATACAATCATTCAGTTTAGAATGCGTAATTCTAAAGTCTTTTAGTTCTACTTTCAATAATTTTCCATTTTCAGTCTCAATTACTAATCGTTCAACTTCAAATTAGAAGTAACAAATTTTAAATACTGTTTTGAGGGCTTGAACAATTAAAGATTAAAGTATTTTCGATTTAACAATTTTAATTAGTAAACAGGTTTTTAAGTACATTTTTAATGTTAAATAAAGGAGTTGTATTGACCCTCAGTTAAAATATTATTTCGATGTTGATGGTAAAATTGGCTTTAGGGTCAAAAAATTGAAATCAATTTATCATTGAGTCAGACGTTTCGGCCTCGATTATGGACCCTCATCAGTGATTTATTTCTGAAATAATAGTACAAAAAATTTTTTTGTTGATTCGTGGAATAAATTTTATAATGTAAAATCATTTATAATGAAAAAAATTTTAATTTTTTGTTTGGAGTAGTAAATGAAGACACAAAATTATTTTCGCTGATCAAAAATTGTTAAAGAGATGTAAATAAAGACAAAAAAAAGGGACAAAAAACAAAAACAAAAAAAAATGTTTTAATACAAAACCTAAACTAATTTAGACATGGCTCAATCAAAAAGCAATACAAATTTAAATAAATGTACATAAGATATCAAAATTTGTGGGTCTCATCAATCGAAGGAGAAACTCACCTTACAAATCCGTAAGAAGGAGGTTGAAAAAAATGAATGAGATCATTCAACACTTAACGAAAAAGTAATAATAATTAGAACACTGAACACTTTTATAAAAACTTTTCTTACGCTTGCGTTTTTTAGGACCCGACATGCCTTGAGAGATAGGCAAACCTGACTGAAGTATACAAGTTTAGGAGGGTGTATTTAGTTGTGAGGGAGAATTTAGAGGAAAAGAGTAGTGGGAATTTTTTACGCATTTTCTTAAAAAGGAGCATGGTGGCTTAAGAGAAGAAATTAGAAGGAAATCTGGAATAGGTGCAGTGACTTGTCAGAGATGATCGTAAAATGTAATATGATCTTTTTAAAGGGCCGAAGGACTGATTTGTGAATAGAGAGATGCAACATGGTTGTGTGCGTGTGTTAAGACTAAAGAGTGAATTGTATTTAAAAAAAGTTTAAAAAATTTTTTGGTTGTATACAAGAAAATTATTATTATTATT
>CAKNWT010289731.1:0-10489 GCA_932066315.1 Andricus coriarius | reverse complement strand
ATGTTGATTTTTCTAAGTACGAATGATTCCTTACTATCATAATTCGTCAGTTTACAATAATTATTAATAGTTTATACACAGTCTTCCAAAAAATTCATTTTATCAACTAATTTTTATTTGAATATTAGCACAGAAATTCCCACAACGGTTAGACTCGGCCTTGATTTTTTAAATTTAAGTTAATTCGATTACTAACTTGTTTTTGAATTGTTTCAACTTATTCTAAAGCCAAAAGTCTGAATAAATCATTGTTAATATTTTTTTGTTATTCTGGCTACTAGTTATTGCTGATTTAAACCTCAAAGTTTTCTATAATTTTTTGAAGAGTTTCTAGACCTGCTGTGTGATTATGACCTGTACAACCACTATATTCCATCGGAATCAGTAGAAACTCTGGATCATCGCAGAATCTTCTTCAATGCTGGATTCATTTGGTGGCACTTGTAAACTCAATACATTAAGTTCCTTTTTCAAAGCTGGCAAATTTTAGAGTTGTTTGGCAATTTAGGAAATTTTAACCTTTGACTTACCAAGAAACGTCTCTACTCTGGTGTTTTCCAATGCTTTTCCTTGCCAAAAGGATTAGTAAAAAAATTACCCGAAAGTATTTTCGTTCACAGTATTAATCATGAATTTTATTTGTAATCTTTTATTTACAATTATATGTTTTTGCACAAAATAAAGTGAAAAAGAACGAGAGTACCGTGCTTGACAACAGCAATACCGAAATACCTTCCAGATAATTAAATAAGGCTCACAGAAATATCCTCTTGTGTCAAATAATGCGTGTTGACACAAATGAAATTTCCTTTTATACAATTGAAGGTTGAGAAGATTTTCATTTGTTTGTAGCTTGAAATTAAGCTACGGTACCACATTCATGAAAAATAGAGCATTCAGAAATTGTGAAATTTTCACTTTGATGTAACACAGCAATAACTAGTAGCTAGAACAAAGAAAAAAGAATAAAAATTATTTTTTTAGATTTTGGCTTCAGAATAAGTTGACAAATTTAAAAACAAGTTAGGAATAGAAATCTACTTAAATTTACACAATCAAGGCCGAGTCTTAACTTTATAAGAGTTTCCATGCACATATTCATACAAAGATTTTTTCATGAAGATAAATTTTTGGAAGACTGTGTATGAACACTTAATAATTATCGTAAAGTGGCGAACAATAATAGTAAGCAATCATTCATACTGAGAAAAATCAACATCACTTCTGAACAATATTTTTTACTTTTTATTTGCTTATAACAAATAAAAAATAGTTTAAACTTTCTCTGACCCGCCGGCAAACATTATTAAATTGTTTTTAGCTGATATCATTTAATTCTGAATGAAATTGAACGCGTTGAAAGAATCGTAGACTTGCAAACTAGCATGTGGAATACTAAAGGATTGGGTCTGAGCACGAGCATTAGAACATTAGACTATTTGAGAAGAAAGAAAAATACCCTCAATTGCGAAAAAGTTAAATAAACAATTAAATTGTTTAAAAAATGCTTACAAATGTTTTCATTTTTTTTCTATAATAAAATATAATAAAATAGTGAAAAATAACCTGTTGAAAATCCTCATAAAAAATGTAAGTCGCTAAAATAGAAAGGAAGTTACAGGCGTTTGAAAATACCCGTGCAGGCTTTAGGGTTGAAATTTTCACGCCCCATCACTTGGAGAGGGTTGGTTATCGTGGCCTATAAATATGTCGATTAAGTTCTGTTGGGTAGGTGAACATATTCCCAGAATTTAAACAAAATCGAAGCACATGACTTTTAAAGTTGGGACAGTTGAGAAATAATGCCCCATTGTATTTATTTAAGTATTTAAGTATCGTACATATGTTATATTTATTTATTATGAATCATATTTGCTAAATCTTTCTAGATTATTATTTAAATTCCGATTACAAGCATAATCTTGTCCGCATTAGGAAACCTACCAGGTGGCGAAATACAGATATTCCCACTGCACTGTTTTCCATATATAACTAAAAATAATCATAAGCTCTTAACATTTTTTTGAAGCGATCTCAGTTTGCAGATAATTCTGAAATCATCTCTGGTGTGGAATAGAATCAATTTTACGTGACTCTTACTACCATTTTCCCTACCAACGGTAAAGGAAGAAGAAATACCTGAGTGGCCATCAGCGGAAATGGATGTCAAATTCGTTGCGCTCATGGATCATTGCGATAGAGCAATGCAAATTGGGAGCAGCACGTCTAGTCGAACGACCAAAAGTAATCCACTTGTAACGTCATTTGAAATTTAAATATCTGCACCAATCCAAACGGAAGTGGATCTCGAGTCGGAACTCGACTCAAATGAAATAATTGGCTCATAGTGAATGTATAATCTCACCAAAAATGTTTACGACTCGAAAACATTCTGTCACATAAAAAGTGATCAGTAGAATCAACATATTTTTTGAAATCTAAGTTCGCCAAGTAATTCTGTGAGATGTTAACATTTTTAAATGTATTCAATTGACATAATAGAAGCCTCGGTGGCACAGACGATAGTGCGTCAGAATTTCGTGCAGGAGGATTGGGATTCGATCATTGAGCAGGTACCAATGGGAATTTTTCGATGTACTTCTACTGGACATTTGGTGGTTTGGAATTCACCTTAGGCTGCAGGTCCCTTCTGAAAGGCTGGTTACTTCCCAAAGAATAAAAGAGTTCCATATCGAGCCTAACCTAGGGGGTCACTAGCCGATTTTGAGAAGACTCGAAAATAATTCAGCGATCTCTTGGCTAAGAGGCCCCATGTCGAGGGGACTAGCGCTCGGTGCTCACTGGTCGACCTCGAGTAATGAACACACACACAAACACTTATATATGCCACCAAGGCAGTGCTTCGAATCTGTGCATCTAACTGATGACGTCAGAGGAATCGCTCCGTCCACCCTAGTCTGGCTGTATTCTCCCTATGGCCTGCTAGTGAGGCTGCCGGATGGCAGAGTGGGTGAGGATCACTTTACCGTACAAAGAAGGACGCTAGTACTGTGCGATGTCGTACGCCTGGCATCTGAGAGGGATATTTCCAGGAAATTGGAAGCAACGAAAATCCACCGAGAGCTAAATACTCGGTGAAGATGGCCGGATTCGATGTATTGCCTTGAGAACAAACGCGGGTGTGGCACAATAGGCTTTATAGCTTGAGCACCAGAAGGAACCTCGCGACCCCCCCCCCTTCGCCCCTGGCCACATTAAAAACAACAAAATGGAGATAATTACAGAAATTTTGAGAAAGCATTAAAAGGCCAAAATATTAAAACTTGACTATGTTGATTGCAGTGCTAACTTTTCACTTGGTGGAATTTTTTAAATCGTAGATGATTTTCGTAAAATTTCACATATATTTTATTACAAATTTTGGTTAAATCAAACACTTTTTTGAAAATAATAAGAATATTTAACAATCAATACAGTATGTGACGTTTTGCAAAAAAAAGGCCAACCTTTTCGGAATGGAATTACGTATAGACGCACATAGCTGGATAAATTCCCGAAATTTTGAGCTCAGAGCGAACCCTGTAGATTAAAATATGAGTCACCGGGTAACGTTCGAGAACCCGCTTTTCAAAAAAAAAAAAATATGGAGTTGTTTAACCAAAAAAGTCACATACTTCCGACTACTTCCGCGAAATAAGTATAATTTAAACGGATAAAGCATTTATTGAAGTATGATTTCTAATAGAAACCCCAAAATCGATACTTTTGACCCTTGGTCACAAAAAATCAAATAGCTCCTTTCCTTCTAGAACAACATGTATGATTTGCGGGTTGTCCCGTAGATCCGCAATCAATCCAACAACCCGCATTCAGCACACAAACCCGCACCAACCCGCAGAACCCGAATTTAACTCGACGATCCGAATGCAAACACGCAATAAGTTCGCAATCGACTTAAAAACCTGAAAAGCTTTATAAATATAATATTCACTAAACTAGAACCCTTTTTAAACTATTTGCAGCCCCGGGTTGAAACCCTTATAGTTTTGGACAGGTGTACGTTCGTCCCTCCGTTGTTATTTTTTCCTGGTAAAACCAGGAGATTGGCATTCAGAAAAGAGCATGAGCACCAAAGTTTAGAACTCCAAAAGGTATGAATGCCGATTGGGTATGGGGTAGAATTTGTCAAGTGTCGCCGCCTAAAATTTTGTTGCCGCCTATCTTATTGAAACTCCTCCGAATGGTGGTGCTAGTGGACCTCTTTAAACTCTCTCAACGGGGCGCACCTGGTATAACGGGTTGTCAAGATAAAGGGGCCCGAATTTTCGACGCTTCACCCCGACCACTAACTTTCAATTGTACATAACTCCTGATACGGTTACCCAATTTTACTTTTTATGATGGTTTTAGACAGGCATTTCAACGAGGTTTACAATAAAAATAATGGCTATGATAATAAAAAAATTATTCCACCTTGATTTTTTATTTGAAAAAACATTAACGAGTTTTTTTCCAAATGCGGTTTTTTTAATATTTTTTAGGTAAGCTAAGAAGACAGCTTGATTTCTGTTCTTGAAAAACATCCTAAAACGAAAATGGGATGGAAAGTATTGGTTAAGTTGTAGAAGCTCGTAAGGTCGTAGTGTCTCAGTGGTTCCAATAATTGATCAAAATAATTGATCTGCAATATTATTCATCTCCAAACAAAATCATGCCGCCACTGTAGAAAGCCTTAAAACTCGGGTCGATTCTATAAAGACTGCCAGGCACACAAAGATACCATTATTTTGTACCCTCTCTGGAATCGACTCTGATTTTGGAGAAGTTTTTGTCATGTCCACAACATGAAATTTTCCCGAAGAGAAAGGTGGCGAAGAGAAGAGAAAAGTGAACGTTAAATTCGAAAAAAAATCATTTTAAAGTACCACTGTGAGAGGCAAGGGGACTCACAACAAAAACACCCCAAAACGTGAGTAGTAAGGGGACTCGCATAAAAAATCACCACGAAATGCGAAAAGCAAGGAGACTCACATCCAAAACCACCCCAAAATGTGAAAGGCAAGGAGACTCACATGAAAAAGCACTCCAAATTGCTAGAGTCAAGTAGGTTAATATAAAAAAATACCCCGAAACGTGAGAGGCAAGAGGGCTCGCCAAAAAACATCTCAAAATGTAACAAATGAAGAGAAAAATCTACCACAATCGTTAATTTTCATACTATCAACTACCCAGTGGGCACCAAATTTGACGTCGCCTTTCGACATCATGACGACATCTTTACGACAACTTTACGACATCCTATGTCCATGTAGTTAAGGTGCCTTTACGATAACGTAAAGCCATCCTCCGATCCTACGACGTCTTAACGATATTGTAAAGACACCTAAACGAAATGGACATATGATGTCGTCAAGTTGTCGCAAATATGTCGTAACGATGTCGTAAAGACGTCGTCAAATTTCGTGCCCACTGGGTACTGTTTTCTTAGAATAAAATCGTTTTCAAAATTCCATTTAGAAGATATACAAATCGTTCTCCAACTACAGAAAAGTGAGAATAAAATGAAATTTTGGTTAGGCGTAAAAAATAAAATGAATTTCATCAAATAATATAACTACTGAGACTCTCCAGAACGCCTGGTAGCGCTACGGCTAGTTGGTACGGGGCACACGCACTCTCATGACCTTCTACAACTCAAGCAATATACTTTCCATCCCATTTTTGTTCTGGGATGCCTTTCAAAGGCAAAATCAAGCTTCTTTTCTAGTTTCTTTAAAAAAAGATAAAAAATGCCGCATTTGGAGAAAAACTCAAAAATTTTCTTTAAAATGAAAAATCAAGGTGAAATAATTTATTGTATAATGATTATCTTTATTGTAAACCTCGTTAAAATACCTTTCCAAAACCTCCATAAAAAGTCGAATTGGATGACTGTATTAGGAGTTATGGAAAATTGAAATTTAGCGGTCAGGGTGAATCATCGAAAGTTCGAACCTGTATCTTGACAACCCGCCATACTAGGTGCGCTTCCTTTACAGAATTTGAAGGGGTCCACTAGCAGTACAATCTGCCGGAGTTTGAATAAGATCGACGAGAAACAAATTTTAGGCGGGGATACTTGGCAAATTTTACCCCATATGGGGAAGTGTGTCGAAACTGGAACGCAAAATTTGACCCTGACATACACACATGCCCACAGAGCAAGTCAAATAAAAGCTTGTAAAAATACGTAACGTAATCCAAAATAGTTAAAATTCATTTCATTGCTGTTTAAATCATAACTATTGCACAATTTCTTAATGCGTTCTGATAGCGGGTTTTGCAGTTCGAATGCGAGTTTGCGGGTTGGATGCGGGTTGGCAGGCTAAAGGCGAATTGTCGGTTTAACTGCGGGTCCGCAGATCAACCTGCGAACCCGACCCAACACGCGCGGGTCGGTTTTTTTTTCAAACCCCTAGTAATTGGTGTTGATATTTGTAATATATGTAATTGAAAATGTGATTATCAGTTTAGTTACGTATTGTTGGGGGAGGGGGGCTAATTACAAGTGGGCTTTACCAGCTATCGGCGATAAAAATCGAGTCCTCTGCTTTTGACGTTAAAAAAGTAAGTGAAGAAAAAACGGTAGCTAAATAAATGAATGATCATTTTGAAGGTCAAAGTGTCGTAGGATAATGAGCTTAAAGCCAATATGCCAAAAAATATTCTATAGCTTGTAGACCCGAAAATATGAAAGTGTACCCTGCAAAAAACGTCAAATTAAAAATTATTGCTTCGCATTCAGGAGATGTTCTCTGGAAATCTGCTTTGCGACAACGTCGGATTGGGACCGTAGCACAATACTTCTTAATGCGGGAGTGCGCATATAATGTCTAAATCTTGAATACGTCTGAATACCAAGTTAGAGACTTCGCGTTTAATGCGTGTTAATGCGATAATTCTAATATGTTTCAATACTAGAGAATGCGATTGCATTCGAAACAGAAAATGAGCGATTGCTAAGTATTGAATCGCATTCACGAGATGTTTTCTGGAAATCTGCTTTTCGACAACCTCGCATTCGAAATGCAATACTTTTAAATACGTTTCAATGTGACACTTTTTGTAGGGTAAAGAAATTTGATTGCCTTTAACGACAGTGAACTTTGGAGCATAGTTTTTTATTGAAAAAATAACATGAAAAATCTGAAAAAAATCGTGATGGTACTTTAAACATTTTTCAACAAATTTCCAATGGAAAATTTGGAATACAACTGTACTATCTTCAGTCCTGATAAAGATAATGAAATGGTTTACATTAAGGATAGTTAGTTGAACTATCTGTAATTATTTACAATTTGAAAGAAATATGTGCCTCTATTTCTCTTCGTGTAAATGGCGATACAGTCCAAGCTCCGAGCCGGGCAATTTTCGGGGCTGTAGGGGAGTATAATTCCAAGAAGCCATAAACCACCACTCTAAGCGCGGTCACTCTCGACTGCGTGGAGAAAAATTCAACTGACCGACTCCGAGTAATGCGGCGCGTCGGGTGGGTCAAAAATCTATCTCGAACATCGTTTTATGTACCTAGCCTACATTACATGTGTACAAAAGTAATTCATATTGGATTATTTCGTTATAATCCCGAGCTTAAAAGTATGTAAAACATTAAAATCGATCATTAGCTATGGTATGTTCGATTCTTAGAATAAATGTAAACAAAACGTCAAAATGACAAATATTTCACCTCACTTTTAACGTAACCTGTGAAATCTCGTGCAGTACATTCATAATTATTTACTGTGTCGTATTGCTTATTTTTTCACGTTTTGTACTGCGCAATAATACAGCGAACGGTTTTTTTTATAGAAACGCATATTAAATGAGCTGAAATCAGACATCTAATATCTTTTGAACGCGATTTTATAATTTTGTATGGTTTTCTTCGGGTTTTAACGTTCACATTTTATGTTGAACATTTATCCAGAACATCTTTATCCAAAGCCTTTAAATATTTGACGAAACATAAAATAAACAATGGTTAGTTAGCCCTATAGTACATAAATTTGATTATATATCAAAGCAAATTTTTTTTAAGTGGACTAAAAATAATTTTTGAATAACGAACAGTTTTCCTGATATTTAATTTCTTATATGTATAATAAAAAGAACAATTTGTTTGACTGACAAATTCAAGGTTGGGCGACCGACCGCCAAAGTGGTGGGGGTAGCGCTCGAGCGAGAAATTGTCGAAGCGGACATGCTCGGGGGGGGGGGGGGGCGTGATCGGAGCTTGGACTGTATTTAAAGACAGTTTTAATATTGAAAAACAAGTGTAAGAAACCAGCGAGGTGCCTTTTTTTGGGGGATCGTCCTCGTCTTTCCTCAGCTTGTGCACCCCTCAGACCTTACTTTATGTTTCCATTTATTAAGTGAAAGTAATGTGCAAGGTTTGTATCTTAGAAAGTTTCCATGGAATCTTCCAGGTGGATACATAATTTTCACTTCATGCATAAATTATCGATCGATTATTGCATATACGTATGTTTTCTCCACCAGGTATGTGGGTTTTATGTGAGCTAACAATTTTTTTCACAAGAAGATTTTTTTTTCATGACATCGAATTTTGACATTTTGCTCAGAAATAACAAAAAGTACATAAAACGTTGGAAAGCGTGAAGCTGATAAGATTGTTCGAATTAGAAAATATGAAAAGAATGTTTTTTGGAAAGCCCCATCTCCCTTAATTTTTTTACAATAGTTTGAAAAATTTGTGCTAATATATGAAATGCATGCTATCAGTTTTATGTTAGGCTAAATCAGTTTTGATGTAAAATTAATCAACTCACATCTGGCCGATTTTCGAGAGGAAAAAAAAGCTCTACAAAATGTAATTTTTTATTTGATTAGAAACTCAGAATAGTATTTCTACACTATTAGTTGTTGAATGAAGGTGTGAAGATTTCAATTCGAAGAAGTTCACCAGTCTTTTTGAGATTAGAACGCGCGTTTTTACAACTTTGGAGTATAATCCAAAATAAATTTCTCAATTTAATTAAAAATTGAGAAGTTCATTTCTTGATTATTGGTAGCTGAATTGAATAGAAAAAACTTTGATTAAAAGAAATCAACCACTTGTGAGAAAATGGAGGGTCAAGTTTTTGAGAAAATTAGCCTCTTTCCCCATTTTTTTAAAGAGCGTAGGTGTTGATCAGACTTTCTAGAGATTTTTAATCGGGCTGAAATTCTAGGTGAAAGATATTTCTTTAGGATTATTATATTAAGAAAAATGTTTCCGTCGCCTATCTTGAGCGGTAATAAGCTTTTTCTGTCACTGTCACCGCTCTAGATAGATGACGGAAAAATGTCTTTCAATATAATCATCCTGAAGCAAAAGTTTCCACATTTAATTTTAGCCCCATTAAAAGTCACTAAAAGTCAGGTTCGCGCCCTACGTTGTTTCAATAAATGGGCAAAGAGGCTAATTTTCTCAAAACTGCCAACTCCATTTTGTCGCAAGTCGTTAATTTATTTCAATCAAAGTTTTTTATTCTTCTTTCACCTACTAATAATCTAGAAATTGAATTCTTAGCTTTTAATTAAACTGAGAAATCGATTTTTGATTACCGTCCTAAGTAATAAAAACGCGCGTTCCAGCCTCATGAAGAAAGCTATCGCGTTCACTTACTCGGAACTGGTTGAATTCTTTGAATCCAAATCTTCACACCTTCATTCAGTAACAAATAAGGAGCACTAATATTGTCAGCTTTTAATGAAAGTAAAAATTCGATTTCGTAGAATGTTTTTCGTCTCCCGAAAATCGGCCAAATGTCAGTCGATTAGTTTTGCTGTGCTGCCCTTCAAATTTTCTCGGACGCGATGATCACAGAAGATCAAGAAAAATTCAATTTTTTCGCAAAAAAAGCAATTTTTTGCAAAAAAATTCTCTTGGTCGCAAAAATTATGCCAACTTTAAAAGAAAATTGAAAGAAAATATGCGTGTGGATTTTGTCGACGGACTTAAAAAGAGGAGAGTGAAATTCATCAGAATCTGAAAAGGAAATTGTAATATCGTGAACAGATTAAAACATATCACAGTTTTATTGCAAATGTTGTGCTTTTTTTAAACATGTACGTGAAAATTGAAATACTCGTCACTTCGTTGAAAAACGCAACATATTTCTTCGAAGAGATATTCTGCGACTAAAAGCCAGATTTGAAATGGAGTTAATCTACTCATGGATATGAATGACATGAATTTGGCCATACTACATAGTTTGCATAGTTCACATATACTGTAATAATGGGTTGATACTTTGAAAATCATTTTAATACAATTTAAATGATGCAAATTAAGAAACGTTCAATAATATCATGCATGTATATACTAATATTGATTCCAGAGAGCAATTTTCACCGCAGGGAATAAGTCCGAAGGACACATCCCTGTTTATTAGGGTATCGTCCAAGGCGAGAGTGACAAGTCGGATGCACATCTTGAGGGAAGGCGAGAGCTATCCCCGCAAAATAAGACCTCCGCTGGCTTCTC
>CAKNWT010289720.1:948-15907 GCA_932066315.1 Andricus coriarius | reverse complement strand
TTGTTTGTTTAAAATGTATGTTGTTAGTTGAAAATTTGTCTTTTTTTATAGAAAATTCATGTTTTTGGTTTCAAAATTGACCTAATTAGTGAAATGTTTTTTTTGTTTTTATTTTAACATGCATTATTTTAATTAAAAGTTCATTTCTTTGGTTGAAAGTTGAATAAATTTTATAGAAAATATGTTGTTTTTTTATACAAAAAATAATGTTTGTAATGAAAAAGGTAGCTACTTCATTTTTACGAGAAAATTGATCTTTTCAAGATGAAAATTCACTTATTTTGTTGAAAACATTTGCTCTTTTATGAGAAATTCAATTATTCAGGCAGAAAATTCATATTTCTTCGTTATAAATTCAACCTTGTTTACAAACATAAGTCTTCGGGGATCTCCCGCCTCGAAGTTCGAAGTCAGTTATCCAGTGCAGTCCTATGTTTTTTCATGACCCGCATCTTTATACGTCAATTTTTAAATAATTCTACTTTAATTTAGTGACTTAATAAGTATTATCTACTGAGAGAGAAGGATAGTCTATATATTTGAATATTTTCTCAAATTCTACAACATAAACCGAAACTTAAAAATGTTAAAGTGTCTACGGGGGACTTGGCTTCAATCTTCAGCCCTGAGAATGCTGACGTCCCTAGCGACTCTTATTTTACATTACTGTTGTGTGATTCCTCTCCTAATGAAAGTGAAAATCTCTTTAAAAATTCTGCAATCTATACTTTCTTTTAAGTGAATAGTTAATATCACACAGCAGTAAACTTTATATCATCCATTTGATAAAAATTTACAATCCTTTGCGTTATTTTATAATATACTGATATGAAAATAATACAACCCGTACAACATATCAAAATTTTCACTTTTGGGATTGAAATTTTACATAACTCTTTTGTATTATTTATAGTTCTGTTTTATAATATGTCCTAAAATAATTGTAAACTTGATCTAAATGCAGTATTCTCCTCCATTTACCTAACTAATTGGGTAAATTTTAATGAACACATTTTCTCCGTGTACTTTTTATTTAAAATAATTAATTTTCAACCAAAAAGTTTATTTGCAAACGAATAGTTAAATTTTCTACCAAAATAATAGAATTCTAAACAAACAATTGAATTTTCAACAGGAGAATATGAATGTTCATCAAAAAGTATATTTTCAACCAAAAATGGAATAGTTAGGAGTTCATAAAATTAATTTTCAAACCCAAAAGAGAAACGAATTTTCAACAAAACAGTTAAATCTTGGAACAAAAAAGACGAATTTTCAACAAAATGCACAAATAATTGAATATTCAAACAAACAGTTGAACTTTCTATTAAAAAGGATCAATTTGGAACCAAGTAGTTGAATTTTCCACAAGAAAAGTATGAATTCTCAATGCAAAATTTAATACCGGAATTATCAATTGGGAATAGATTAGTTTAATTTTCAGGTAAAAAAATTAAGTTTTAACATGAAAAAAAACGAAGTTTTAGAAAAATGCACAAATAATTAAATATTCAAACAAACAGTTGAACTTTCTATTATAAAAAGGATCAATTTAAAACCAAGTACTATAACTTTCGTCAAGAAAAATATGAATTCTCAATGCAAAATTTAATACCTGAATTATCAATTAAGAATAGATTAGTTTAATTTTCAGGTAAAAAAATTAATTTTTAACATGAAAAAAAACGAATTTTCAGCAAAATAGTTCTATCTTAATTCCACCGAATATTATAATTTTGAATGAAAAGAGATTAATTCTAAACCAAAAATATAGTTTTATAGTTTAAACTTTTGTTTGATACAATATGTCTTCAATTGAATAATATTGTTTTTCCAATGCACCAGAGGGCATAATTAAAATTACATATATCGCACAAGTAAAGCAAATCCTGAATTCCACTGAAATTCACTCCTATTTCACATAAACCGCATCACTTTGAAGTGAAGCGCATTACATGAGTGATCCCTGGAGTTATGAATTACCAGTATTGGAAATACAATCAAGTTCACTGCGCAAATTGCAAGGACGATCATTCCAGGGTAGTAAATTCACTTCTACGTTATTCTACTTCCCTCTGCATATTCTTGAAAATAAGAAAAATTGAAATCTCTTGAGATTCCGCTAAGATATGGCGTCCTCCATATATTACGTAACGCTTTTAAGGGGTAGGGAGGTTCCAAGAGGAGCTTTTATAATCCTGTTGCGTAACTTTTTTTAAAATGCAATAATTTTTTCAACTAAAATTATATAAGAGGTAGGACGAAGTGCAATTTTTTTTTATCTGTTTTTGAGGCATGTGTAAAAGTTGAGGTGTCCTATCAGGTTTAAAAATTATTTAAAAATTTATAATGTACAGTTTTTTATAACAAATAATAATATAAAATTATATTTTAGAAAAAATATTATTTGATCAATTTAGAGATTTTTTTGTACATATCAACCAAAATTACGTTCTTAGGATTTTGTAGTCCCGGGCCGAAATAGTTTTGGTTGTGTGTCCGTTCGTCCGTCATATTTTTTCCCCAGGAGGGGAAATGTGGGGAGGCGAAGTAGGGGAAGTAGAGTAAATCAGGGGAACGGAAGCAAGGGAAATGAGGAGAATGAGAGGAAGGACAGAGTAAAATGGTTAATGATGAGAGGGGAAGTAGAGGAAATTATGGGAAATGAGAGGAAAGTAGGGTATGTGAGGTGAAATGAGCAGAGGAGAAGTAGATGAAATCTGGGGAAGGGGGTAGAGGAATTCAGGGAAAATTAGGGAAGGGTAAGTAGAGGAAGTGAGGGAAATTAGGCGAGAGGAAGTAAGAAAAGTGAGGGGAATGAGAGGACGTACAGTAGGGGAAGTGAGGGTTAATAATGTGAGGGGAAGTAGAGGAAATTATGGGAAATGAGGGAAGGAAAGTAGGGTAAGTGAGGTGAAATGAGCAGAGGAGAAGTAGGTGAAATTAGGGGTGCGGGGATTAGATGAAATTCAGGGGAAATTAGAGGAGTGTAAGTAGAGGATGTGGGAGAGAATTGGGGAGGGGGCAGGGAAAGTGATGGGAAGTATGGAAAATGCTTTGAAGTGAGGGAGTGTAGTGAGGGAGTGTAGTGAGGGAAGGTAGTGAGAGAATTGAAGGAAGGCCTAGGAGTGTAGTGCGGGTGGGTAGGGGAGAGAAAGTGATGGCTGTGGAAGGGAAGTAGGTGAAGCGCAGTGTTGGCTCGGGAAGTGTCGAGAGGGGAAAGGAGAGGAGGAAGAAGTTCTGGAAGGGAGGGTAAGTAAAGTGAAAAGAGGGGACGAAAAGGTTGAGAGGGGAAAGTAGGGGGAGGGAAAGTATGGGCGGCGAGGTTTCAACTACTTAATTAACGTCCTAATAGGCTACGAATCGAAAAAAATAAAACAAAAAAGTAATATTTTCGTTGATATTCAAAAAACCCTTACGCGATAAAAAATATGAACTTTTCAAATTGAATATAATAAAAGGGGGTCCACGATTTTTCTATTCTATCTTTTCTGAGGTACTTTTTTTGTTATTATTTCATTTTTTACGTTGAAAATTCAGCTAGCTGGTCGAAAGTTGAACTACTTTATTAAAAATTCATTTTTTTGGTTGAAGATTCATAATTTTAGTGGAAACGTGAACTATTTGGTTAAAAACGGAATCTTTTGTTGAAGAGTCATATTTTTCTTTTAAAAATTTATCTATTTTGTTTGAAATTTAAACAATTTTGTAGAAAATTCATATCTTTGGGTTGAAAATGCAGCTGTTATGTGGAAAATCCGTCCTTTTGTCTTGAAAATTCAACAATTTGGTAGAAATCCAACTATCTAAATTAAAAATAATTTTTTTAACTGAAAATTTAACTATTCTATTTTTGGTTAAAAACTGATCTTTTTAGACTAAAAATTCATCGATTTGGTCGAAAATTCGTTTTTTTTTTTTTTTCATTTGTAGAAAAATTGAACTAATTAGTTAAAAATGTATGAATTTTGTTGCAAAGTCTTCTTTTTTAGTAGAAAATCAACTTTTTTGATTAAAAATGCAAACATCTGTTTAAAAATTAATCTGTTTCAGTTGTGGATTCAAGTACTGTGTTGAAAATTTGTCTTTTTTAGTTAAATTTTATTACTTGATATTACAAATTAAAATCCTTTTTGTTGAAATATCAACTGTCATATTTTTTTAATGAAAATTCATCTTCTTAGGTTGAAAATTCAGCTTCTTGGTTCAACTTTGAACTACTTTTTAAAAATTCATTTCTTTGTAGGAGATTCATAATTTTGGTTGAAAATTAATCTCTTTGGTTGAAGATTGAACTCATTTGTTGAAACTACCCTTTTTGTGGGTAAATCTGAATTTTTTTAACTGCAAATTTAACTATTTGGTTAAAAATTTAACTCTTTTGTATAAAAATTCGTCTTTTTATCTCAGATATTCAATACTTTGTTAGAAAAGTCAACTATGTGATGGATAATTCAACTGCGTTGTGTAAGATTCGTTTTCTTATTGAAAATTAATTATTTTTAATTTAAAATCTAACTATACCATTTTGCGTATTATGAAGGAGGGGGTCGTCGTCTATTGTTGCGCTATCGTTACGAGGGAAGAGGCTGGTTTCAAAAATCGTTTAAAAAATCGTTAGGTAATATATGGAGGACCCCTAAGATAT
Organism: Andricus coriarius; assembly: GCA_932066315.1. Lineage (NCBI taxonomy): Eukaryota > Metazoa > Arthropoda > Insecta > Hymenoptera > Cynipidae > Andricus > Andricus coriarius. The sequence goes on along the minus strand of CAKNWT010289720.1, from coordinate 11,259 downwards.
GAGGAACAGGAAGAAATTCTCTAAAGAGGTCGAGTGAGCAGGTGTGCCTTATCGAGTGACACCGTAATACGAGTGAAACAGGTGTGTCTTATCAAAGTCTGGGCTCACCTGTTACGAGAAACGCGGAACATATTTCGGTGATCTCGAAGTTTTGTTTTAAGCTTGTCGGGAATAATGCGCAAGGGTTGTACTTCGCGGCACTAATTAACGTACAACAACACGAGCGACGCAAGTGCAATTTGGCCAACTTCGTTACTGAGCAAGGTGTAATCTGATTAGTCAGTTTGTAACCCCCTCTACCTTTTCGCTCGTGCCCATTGTTGTGTCGTTCCTGCCTTCCTGAGATACTTTCAACCTGACAGATGTCTTTCCCAATATCCAGTTTTTTCTCAATTAAATTATTCACGATGCATCCCTCCTTGTTGTCTGCTAACTTAAACTTCTGAATCCCTTTTTTATATCTTTATAATTATTATTAATACTAGCAAAAGTAGGGCATCACGAACCTCTGGATTGGCTCAACAAATTTCTTTCATTCTTGTTAATCAGTGTTTCCTTTACACCACTTTCTTTAAGAATCATCTCATTTCTGACTTTGTCCATTAGCATTTTAGCGCAGATATTGCGCAGAAACTGCATGCCAAACGCGTTAATTTTACCTCCAGACAAAAAAAGAAGAAAGTTAAACGACTAGTCAAAGAAAGTATAGATAAAATCAGAACAGAAGAAGAGAATTAATTGGAAAACGACTTTCAAGGAACCATGAAACTAATATTCAAAGAGATGAACAAAAGTAAAAGTACAGAGTTTGTGAGTATGAGAAACAACAAAGGTGAAATGCTATCTGATACAGACAGGATAGTAGACGCTTTAGAAGACTCTTTTAAAGAATTATTAGGAGATGAAGATATAGGGCAATAGAGCTGCGAGAGAGAAAATAATACATTAGAAAACCCAATCGATAATGTCTGTGTCGCTAAGGTTATTGATATAATTAAGAGTTTAAAAAATTGTAGGGCGGAACGAACGTGTTATTTAAATAAATAACACGAGAATTCTACATCAATCTAAAATATTTATACCTTACATCGATATACCTATCTACCCTATACCTATATACTCATCCACACACTACTACTTTCCAACCGAGCAATTCACGCCTACCTCGAAAGGAAAACGGATTAATGGTATAATAATAATAATAATAATAATAATAATAATAATCCTTTTTTATAAAGACGCAGTTACACCGGCGAGCCTAGATTAAGCTTACCTAGAATAAGCTAGCTTAAATGAGAGTGGCCAGATTCGCGTCAGCGCAGAAACCGCAGGGACTGCACGTGTGCGACAGAGACCCTCTGCCGAAAACGCTTTTGCGCCGACGCGAAACTGAGCCAGTCTCGTATTTAAGCTACCTTATTCTAAGCCGGCCTACTGCAGGCTCGCTGGTGTAACTCAGTCCATATATTTCTTATTTTTAGTACGTAATTGTCGAATTGAAATATATTCTTCAACTTAATCTACTTCGAAATATCATTAAACCTCAAAGCCTACACTTCCGAAATTTTCCGCTCAGCCTACACGTGGGAGTTTGTGCCCGGGCAAAGTTTAAAGTCCAGTATCTCTGGAACAAATGAACGTATCAGGATACATTTTTTTAACTATAGCTTAAAGTCTCACAAAAATGAATATAGTAAAATTAATAAGATGAATTCTATACATGCTATAAATATTTTCACAAAACTGAAACAACTTTTCAGTAAAAACAGCGAGCTGAAAATATTGGCCGGGTCTAATACACCCAGTGTAGGCTGAGAGGGTTAATCATCAGTAATTAAAATAATTATTAAAATAACTACAACGCCTTTCATACAATTTTAATTAAAATTAAAATTTTCATTTTTATTTTCGTAGCGTCTATACATCCGGACACCAGCCACGCCACCTTCTCTTTTCCAGCTCCCCCTACCCCTTGCTTGTTCCGTACGTTTAGACTCGACCGTTTGATAAGCATAAATAAACGTACAGACTGTCGGGATGTTTAGGCACAACCTGTAATTTTAATTTTAATTTTAGGCGACTGTAAAATCCCGAAAATAAAATTCCCGAATAATGAAATTTCCTAATAATAAAATTTCGGACAGAAAATTGCCGAATTATAAAATACCCGAACTAGAAAATTCCCGAATTATAAAATTCTTGAATTCAGAAACCTATTTTTTTAATAAAATGAATTGAATTATTACAATTAAAATTATATTACAATTTTTTTTTATTTATAAACAAAATTGTCATTGTTTATATTCGGGAATTTTCTGGTTTGGATATACTATAATACGGCAATTTTCTGTCGGGAATTTCATTGTTCTGGAATTTTGCAATTCGAGAATTCCATTATTCGGGTATTTTATAATTCGATAATTTTATTATTCAGGAATTTTCAAATACGGGAATTTTATGATTTAAAAATTTTATTATTCGGCAATTTTATTATTCGGCAATTTTATTTTTCGAAATTTTGCAGTCGTCCCTTTAATTTCAGTTCCAGTTTTAATGATTATTTTAATTGACTTTCAGTTATCTGTAACATTTATTTAAATATAAGCTTCTATGCAAGCAGAAATTCAAGCAAAGAAAAAAATTAATAAGTTAATATGGGAATTTATATCGTAATAAGATGTTCTCAAAAGACATTCTGGAATTCTGAGTCTTACTGGTGTTTTGATTTTCGACACTGGTCCATTTTGAACATGTTTACTATTGAAAATTCGCCAACTTGTTTGCTTCTGAATATTTATAGTTTAAAATTTAAAATTTTGAAAATTTTCTTGAAATAGCTCTACCTTGAAGATTTCCAATAATCAAAGATCCTTCAATTTTTAATGTGAATAATTTAAAATACTGTAATTTTGAATTCTTTTTTCTAAATAGTTCAGTTTTTAAGATTTAAAATTGAAAAATATTTATTTAAAAAAATCTATTAATTACATTTTTTTTATTATAATTATTTTGGAAATCAAAAAACAGGTTTTTAATTCAAAATCTTCCAAACTGAAGAAATTCGACATTTAAATCCTCAAAATTACAGCTTTTTTTATTGTGAAAGCTAAAACTTGCATAATTTTTAATTGTAAGTTGCCAAACTTAAAAACTCTTTAATTTTGAGGATGCACAAATATACATTTTTTAATTTAGATGATTTTGAACATCAAATTCAAGTTTTCCGTTCTAAATCGTTCACATTGGAGAAATTTCCTATGTGAATCATTAACATTACAGAATTTTTATTTGTAAAACCTAAAAATGACATTTTTTTCATTTTAAATTGTTAAAATTAAAGCTGTTTTAATTTTGACAATGTACAATTAGAAATTCTTCAATTTTAACGATTTTCAGTTTAAAATTCTTAAATTTTTTAAGATGTATAAATAAAAATTCTAAAAGTTTGATGATTTTGGAAATGAAAAGTCAATGTTTCAATTCTAAATCTTCCAAATTGATGAAATTTTAAATGTGAATCATCAAAATTACGGAATTTTAAACTGTAAATTATGAAATTTACAGAAATTTTTACAATTTGTAATTGAACATTCTTCAAATTTGAAAATATTAAATTACAATTTATCAGTTTTGAAGATTTATATTTTAAATGTGTGTAATTTGGAACATTTATTTTTATTAGTGTAATTTTTAAGATTAACTATGGGAAATGCTTCAATTTTCACAATTTGCAATATAAAGTTATTGAACTTTGAAGATTTACAATGGAAAACTCTTTACTGTCAAATTTTTGTAAATCACAAGTCATAAACGCAGATGATTTTGAAAATCAAAATTCATGTTTTACTATGTATTCTAAATCTTCCAAATTAAATAAATTTCTTGTGGAAATCATCAAAATCACAGAATTTTTCATTGCAAGACTGAAAACTTGCATAATTTTTTATTTTAACGTTTCAAAATGAAAAGCTCTTGAATTTTAAAGATCTACAATTCAAAGCTGTATAATTTTTAAGAGATACAATTGAAGATTCTTGCATTTTAAAGATATATAAATAAAAATTCATAAATTTGGATGACTTTGGAAATGAAAAGTCATGTTTTGCATTCTAAATCTTAAAAATAGAAGAAATTTCCTATATAAATCAATACAATTACAGAATTTTTAATTATATAAAACTTCAAATGTGCATAATTTTTAATTGTAAATTATCAAAATTAAAAATTCTTCAATTTTGATGATTTTCAATCAAAAGTTCCCCAATTTTAGGGAGTTCAAAATAAAAACTCTTTAGGTTTAAAGATGTGAAAATAAAATTTCCTAAATTCGGATGATCTTGATCATTTTGAAAATCAAAAGTCATATTTTCAATTCTATATCTTCCAAAGTGAACAAATTTCTAATGTAAATCATCAAAATTACATAATTTTTGATTATGTATTCGAAAAGCTAAATACTACCATTTCAAATATTTACAATTTAATGTTCTAAACCATAAACTGTAAACTTTTTGTATTCTTAAATTCTTTAATTTTAGAGATGTATAAATAAAAGTTTTTAAATTTGAATGATTTTGGGAATCAAAAAATCATGCAAAAAAAAATTAAACGCGAAGAACTTGTTAAAACACTATCTGAAAATCCCATCTCCTACAATCAAAAATCACTCATTTTTGACGCTTTATACGTTTTTGAAGTGAATACAGATTTGTTTTTATTAATTTACATAATTAGAGCCTCCAATAAATAGGAATTTTTGTAATCGATATTTGCTACAACGCAATTAAAGTTTCAAGAAACTTCAATTATCGGGAAATTCGCACAATTTAATTATGATTATCACATAATGCGATGTCTACACTATTAACATGGAAATCATGTTAATTGTCATATTATCGGCAGTCGCCGCTATATGGATTACAAAAGCATAATTAATTTTATCTGGCAATGTATTGTACCTCCCACATCTGTGGGACGCATTTGCAATCTAAAGTTATTAATGTCAATAAAAGAAAAACAGTCAAATCAACCAAACTTCACAGGAAAAGCCAAAAACCGTCCCAGAGGAAGAATTTACAAGCGATAGGATCAATAATTTTTTTTGAGTATGTGGATGTTGTAGTTTAATAACCATTGTGTGAAAAAATAATAATTTCATAAAAATGTCGATAGATTTAGCACTATTTAGCTTTCCCTACTATTATATATAAAAATAGTATCTAAATCGTTAAAAAAAAACATCTTGAATACTTTATTTATTTATTTCACTATTTGATAGAAGAAAATAGTAGCCTATTAAGACGTTCATTAAGTGTTTCTAACCTCCCCTTCCTTATTTTCCCTTTCCCACATCCCCTCATTCCCCTACCCAAACATCAACCTTCGCTCCCTCCCGCATCTCAAATTTCTTCCTTTTCTACTTCCCCCCTTTTCTCACTTCCCCCGCTAACACTTCTATTCCCCACTTAACTTTCACAGCCCTCACTACCCCTCCCCTATTCAGTCGCACTACCCTACCCGCACTTCCCTCACTTCCCTTTACTACCCCTCCCATAATATCCCCTACTTTCTCATCCCACATTTCCCCTCCCCTCATTTCACCCACACTTTACCTATTTACCCTCCCTTCACTTCACATACTGACGCTCCCGTAATTTCCCACCACTTCCACTACTTACCCTCTCCATATTTCCCTTTACTTCCCCTTCTTCCGCTTCGTTTATTTCCCATCACTTCCCATTGTTTTCCTCCCCTAATTTCCTCTCACTAACTTTCTTTCGTTTTCCCTCACTTCCCACTATCTTCCTTTCATTTTCCCTAATTTCCCTTTGTTTCTCTCTCTCATTTTCCTTATTTGCGCTTCCCCTATGTCCCCTACTTCCCCTCTTCTTGTGAGTTAGGACTTATGAGCTAGGGGTCAGGAGTCCCCCTGACTTCCCCCTTCATGGAAAAAGTACAACGGACGGACACCCAACAGAAACTGTAGGGGTTTTTGCCCAGGACTACGAAACTCTGAAAATGAACTCAAACTTTTTTTCTGAAAAACGTTATCGTATTCTAAAAGTTGTTAGAATGAATTTGAAGTACACTAATTTATAATGAACATTTCTCATTTTTTATTCATTTTTTAACGATTTCTAAACCATTATTCCTAACTTCTCCTACTCCCCCCCCCTCATTTATCATTACTTTCTCAACTTCTCGTCCTATAATTTCCCCTCACTTTTCTATTTGCCCACCCTCATTTGTACAACACCCCTCCCACCATTCCCCTCGCTTCATACCCCGCATAACCTCTACCTGTCCGCATTTCCCCTACTTCCATACCACTAATTTCCCTATAAATTGTTCTACTTCCCCCACCCCTCATTTCCCCTGCTTGGAAAAAAGTACGATGGACGGACGGACTGAGACACGACCAAGACTTGAAAACTTGTTAAAAAACTATTTTAAAGTGGGGCAAAATGACGAAAAAATGTTCTAAATGCGAGTGCGGCTACAATATTCAACCAATTTTTAAATCTTTCAAACTGAAGCTAAGTAAATTCTTCAGAAAATTGAGTTCGTAGATATAAGGAAAAAAATTAATTTTTTATTTTACTGTAAAGTTTGAAAAATCATAATTTTGAAGAAACGAATGCATGAATAATGTAAACATTATTTATTCTGTGCTGTAATTAGGATTTTTTTTGGTCATACATAGTAAAATTTTAAAGATTATGCTTGAATACTTTTTTTAAATTTATTTCATAGATAACCCACACTATTTAACAGAAAAAAATCTGCCCGCCCAGCGCGGCTCGCTTCGCTGGCAAGTTTGAGCGCGCTTGGGGCGCGCGATTCGTTCATTTATTTCATAGCTTCTGTTGTTTGTCCAAAAATTAAATTTTTCTATTTTAAATGTTGTTTTTTACGAATAAAAAAAACTGCGTGTCCTATAAAAAAGTGATTGATAACAAATTCGTAGATCTTTTTTGGGTGCACAATTTTCTTCGCCTACTTCCCCCCTCCCAGTATTCCTAACACCCCCTACTCCCCCTCATTTCTCATCATTTATTCTACTTCCCCTCCCCTAATTCACCCTTTCTAACACGAACCCCTAATTTCCCCTCACTTCCCTAGTTTCCCTCCCCTCACTTAGACAGCACCTCTCCCTCCATTCCCCTACTTCCCCTTCACTTCATCTATTTACCCACCCCGGTTTCCACTCCTATCCTACCTACCCCTATTTCGCCTACTTCTTCACCACTAATTTTCCCATAACTTCTACTACTTCCCTTCCCCTCATTTCCCCTCATTGGAAAAAATCACGGCAGACGTACGGACTGGAACCCGACCGAAACTTAAAGCCTGAAAACTTGTTAAGATCCTACTATTTGGAAATCCCATATCCTACAATAAAAATACAAAATCTTTTATTTTTTCACGCTTTATACCTTTTTTAAGTCCATACATTTTTTTTTTTTTTTTTAATACAAATTATATAGTTATAGTTATAGTTATAGTTATATATAGTTATTATGAAAGATTTTTTTGAAAATGAATCTAACTAAATTCTTCAGAAAATCAAGCTCGTAAATTAAAAAAAAATTTATTTCTTACGAATTAACCACAAACTTTGAAAGATCCTAATTTTTAAGAAACGAATGCATGAAGAATGCACAAATTATTCAGGCTGTACATATAATTAGGAACATTTTTTGTGGAATAGTGCAATTTGAAAGATTAACAATTAAAAATTCTTCGATTTTCACTATTTTCAATTCTTAAATTTTGTAGTCAATTTTTTAATTCTAAATTTTGAAGATGTTCCCATTTTCACCGCATTTTTAATTTTTGTAAAAATGAAAGTTACGTCGATTCTTCCGAGATTTAAGATTTTTAATTTTTTAAATTTTATTTCGCTTCAGTTAACCGTAAACTTTGAAAAAATCATAATTTTGAAGAAACAAATCTATTAGCAATGCACAAATTATTCAGGCCGAGTATTATTCATTTGAAATACATAAAAAAAATTCTTTAGACACAAATTAATTGTTTGTAATGAAAAAATAATTTATCATCGACAATTTGTATACAATATACGAATTCCATAATGAGAATAGAAACAAAATAGCAATAATAATAGTAATAGTAAATAATAAAAGATCTTATTTGATATTGGTCTACTGGCCTCTATTATTAATTTTGATAACGAAAACCGTGCATTTTGTTATGAAATTTGTTAATAAAGGCCAGTAGATTAATAATAAAGAAGTTCTTTTATTAATTGGTAGAAACCTTTGTTATAAATATTTGACGTAAAAGTCATTGATTGAAATTGATTGTAATTACACTCTGTACTATAAAATAATCAATATCCCTTTGACCCTTCTATTTACCATACAAAGAAGACAATTTCCTTAATCAGAAAGTTAGAAACGGATTGGAATCTGATGGAATTCTAACGAAATTGGTTTCCTCGTATTGCAAATCTAACTAAAGAGGAGGTATGTGGCTTCAATCAATTTAGTTGCGCCAAATAAAAAAAATATTTTTTCATAAGTCGAAATAAAATTAACAACTTTTTACATTCTCATTATAATGAGAAGGTATTGTTTTTATATGAAAACTGACTATCACGGATTGGATTGGATTATGCTTTGGCACACAGTTTTAGGGGCCAAAAAGAAAGATCAAGTTAGTTGACCAGCTATTTTGGCTAACAATTCAAAAAGTTAGAGCATTTTCACATTTTTAGAGACTATTTTGTTTCAAGATTTAAAAATTCTATGTACGGCTATTCGTATTACACGGAAACTCGAATAATTTATTTTTAAGACTTTTTTCGATAAAAAGAAATTGATCAGAGTTACAGCATTTTCAAAGTCAAAAAGAAAAAACGAAAATGAACATTTTGAGCCAAACAACGCAAAATATGAAATAGGCCAATCAAAGAAAATCGTTGCTTTTTGAATTCCCTACAAGATTATCCAAAAAATTTTTTGAATTTTCTCGAGAAATTGAAAATTCAAAGTTTGATCGGACAAAAAATAATCAAAAATTCTATTTGCAGTCAAGCCATGCAAGATACGAAAAAAGGTAGGTCAACAAAAATTATGAACCCAAGAAAGATCTACAAATTTGTTATGAATCACTTTTTATAGGATCTAAAAATTTGTTATAAACTCTTATTATAAAAATATATTTAAAAAAAATAAAAAATTAAATTGTAGGAAGAACGACACAAGATGCAATAAAATGTTTAATAACAAAATTTTTTTTATAGGGTGCGCAATTTTTGTTAATTATAAAAACAAGACATTTTTCACATTACATTTTTCAGGGTAGCTGAGAATAAAATTTAATGCAAAATAAGAAACAAACCATATTAAAGTAATCATTATAAATAAAATTTATACTTTATTTTGCAATATCTGAATAAGCAATTCCTGGCCGAGGTACAGAAATAAATGTAATATACATTTGATATAACAGAGTTGAACATAATTAAGAAAAAATCTAATTTTTAACAAATTCAAATGTGAAGCACGAGATACGCGATGAGAATATGTTCGTTAAAGCCGAAGAAGCTTTAACAAAAGAGAATTCACAATCACCAAATTACAGATGTCAATGCTTTGACCTTTAATTTTAAAATTTATGTGCACAAATGGGGGGGGGAATACAAAGACCGATCGCGTAGCGCGAGGTAAATATATTATCGAGCGCGAAGCGCAAGAACCAGCAGTCGCGCGCCGTAGTCGCGCTCAAACTTGCGAGCCGCTCAAAATTTGTGGATGCTTACAATTTTTGAAAGTTTCTTTCAAGCTGAGACTCGAGATTCTTGCGATTTTCTTCGCAAGAAAAATATTTTCTTCGTACATAAAAAGCCGTTGAGATTAAGAATGCCAGTCATGCCAACGATTCGGCTGCAACTTTTATCGCTCTATGCCGAGAGCAAACGCTAATAAAGAGCTGCGTTGCCTATGAAAATGTTGGTACTTAGTTATCCCGTAAAATTTTTATTTTTTTGTGGCTGAATTATTTTTAAATTTCTAAACAATCAATTTCTTTTTGCCCAAAACGAGGGTGCACCTCCTAAAAAAGCGTTCCAGTGGAAATTAAATTTTCAACCAAAAACATGAATTTTCTGCCAAAGAAAACGAATTTTCAACCAAATACATGATTTTTTTAACGATTTTCAACTCAAAAAGATAAATTTTTAACCAAGAATTTAAAATTTCATATAAAAAACATCAATTTTCAGGCAAAAATGGATAAGTAGAATTTTGAATTAAAAAAATAATAATTTTGAACAAAAAAAAAAGG
>CAKNWT010289701.1:0-14593 GCA_932066315.1 Andricus coriarius | reverse complement strand
CCCTGCGGTAGCGTGCCTGCTTGCGACTCGCTGCTGTCGGGGTTCGAATCTTTTGGCTAGATTTTTTTTTTTATTTTAATAATACCAAAAATTTTAATTATTATCAGTAACAATTTTAATTTCGCACTTTATATGATTACAGTAATATTCACCTTGAAATCGGGGTAAACATTTACATTTGATTTTCTCTTTGGGGTACCAAGAACAACCACAGAAAGAATAGATAGCCAGAGTACAATTTTGAACATCAATCAAGTTTCTTTTTCAATTACTTTGACGCGTGAAAACTCCAACTGACGATTATCACCCCAAATTATGTACTTCATACTTATAAAGATAAAAAAGAGTATTATTTAATATATTATATGATATTATAATTAGAAAGTGTCTAATTTTTCTAACCTTACGAAATATTATATATGAAAATTGATACTTATAATAATTTAAATTTTTGGTATTATTAAAAAAAAAATCTAGCCAAAAGATTCGAACCCCGACAGCAGCGAGTCGCAAGCACGCACGCTACTGCAGGGCCAGCGCCGCTGGCTGAAAAATTTCCCGCGTGACTGATACTAGTGTATCAGTGAAGGTAGCCGCAATTTTAAAACATTAATATTTAAAAAACTAGGCTCCACTTACAAAAAAGCCGTGACACGTGTCGAATGAAATTCGATAATCTTTCGAATTATCGTCATGCGAACTCGATTTGAGTTTCATACTTGAGGCCTTCCCCTTGTTAGAGACTTATAGTAATTTATAGGTTGCGTCTAGTCGTTTTGAAATATTGGTGGAGCTGGAAACGGGGATGAACTAAGTGGACCAATGTAATGAGTGTATTTCACAGAACAGTTCATTTATGAATCTACACTTGTTCTGAAGTTTTCAAATAACTAGGTGCTGCGAATAAGTCATTATAGATCAAGCATTCAATGAGTTCAATCGAATAGCTTTCCTCGTGAATTTACGATATTATTCACTTACTTGACAGTTTTTTTTCATTTCGCGGTGCTATTTTGTGATTACAAACCATGAATAATAAGTCGAAAAAAAGAAAACGCGATGCACCTGGAAATATTGCAGATTTTTTCAACAAAATTCCAAAGACAAAGGTAGGAAGAGAAGATTATTTTATGTACATGAATGTATGTATTTTTCGCTTAAATATTCAACAATTTAGTAGAAAATTCAACTATTTGGTTTAAAGTTGAACTAGTTTGTTGAAAGTTCATTTTATTGGTAAAAAATTCAACTGTTTTATTGGAAATTCATCTTTTTGGCTTCAAAATTCAACAATTTGACTGCATTTTATTTCTTGAATGGAAAGTTTCTTTTTAGTTTAAAATTCAACTATTTCGTTGAATTACTTTTTGTTTGGAAATTCACATTCTTAGTTTGAAAATTCAGTAAATTAGTATTTATTTGAATTTGTAAATATATATATTTTTGAAATCAAAGAGAGAAAGATTCATGTTTCGAAATAATAAAAAAAAGTTGTAATTATTATTTGGGACAGGGAGTTTTGGAAGAGATATCTGTAATTCTGAATTTAAAAATGGAATTTTCTAAACAAAAAAAAAATGATAATTTTAACTTATATTATAATGTTGAATATAAATAAATATTTTTATTCTAGACGTAAGACACCCACGACTAATGTGTATGATTATCTATAGATTATCCTGCAATATATTGTTAAATATAAATAAATATTTTTATTCTACTGATTGTTTATTTGTTCAACTGCATTAAAAATTAAGTATTGTTATCATACAATTGCACTTTTCCCCCCACTCTTTGCCTATACTTAAGCCCGGGGCGGGGGGGGCGGCCCCGAAAGGGGCGGGGGGTGGGCCGGTGGGGGGGCCAAGGCCCCCTTAAAATTGTCGTCGAAGATACCTGTTTCCAGTAACAATTTTAAGTTTTTTGTAAAAGTATGAATGCGTACGTCTTAACAATGGATGAAACTGAGCTTCTCCCTTTTCATTTTTTTGAAGTAACTGAAAGTACTGAAAGATATTTAAAAATTCTTATTCAAAGTAGGGTATATTCAAAAAGTTGTATGTGTGGCAAAAATTATAGTTTGAAGAAATAATTCTGTAAATACCTGTGTTACCATCTTATGGACAAAATGTTAATTACTTTAAGTATTTCGTGTGAAAATAGCATTTAATAAGTTAAAAGTAAGCTATATTCAAATACTTAAATTGTTTACATTATCATTTTTTGTATCATTCTCTGCAACCATCGTGTACCACCTTCTTAACTGAAATACATCAATCAATTATAATTGCTTAAAATATATTATCAGATAGTAGCTCTCAATAATGATGTGTCACATGATTTCCGCAGCCTGGTACGCAGCCCTCTATTTCCGGAATTTACCGTGAGACTGTCTCATACATTTTGCATGAAAATTATAATTTCAAAAATAAACTATTTCTCTAGAACTCTACTTTATTATCATCTTCTGAACTAAAATATACCAAAGTTATAATTACCTTAAATATTTTATGAGAAAATAGGTCTCAATAATTGGTTACAGGCCCTCCAGAGCCTGATACGCAGCCCTCTTTTTTCGGAAATTCCCGTGAGACTGACCCAACATATTTTTGAAATAAATTATAAGCTAAAAACCTGATTCTGTAGATTACTGGTTTGTCATATAACATGATAATTACATCAAATATTTCATACGAAAATAGCTCTCAGCAATTGGTAGAACGTAACAGGCCTGCCACAGTCTGATACACATTATTTTGAAGAGTTTCATTTTCTAGAATCACGATTATCTTAGAAATAAAGTAATTGTGACCGCCCGCGAAGAAAGGGAGCTAACGGAAAAAATAGATTTTTAATTTTTTACACTCATCTATAGTTTTTTATTTGCTCTTTCATAATAATAGTATATTACATTGCAAGTAGGGTTAGACAGGTCTTTACGGGGAAATCAATGTTTGTACGACGAGTTGTAAACCCATAGCCGAGGGCCATGGTTTTTCAGGTTGTCCTTCCCAACAATGAGCTCCACGTAAGTACCAGTCTAACCCTACGAGTGATGTAAGATATTTAATTCGAAATCAGCATGTTATGAGACTGTACGCCGTTTGAAAAGTGAGTCGGGATGTTTATAATATCTGTTTGCAACACCCACCCCAAAAGTTGACGTTTCCATGCTTCTAAATTGTGCTTAAAGGACCTTATTTGAGTAGACTGTGTGAAAACTATTTTCACGCATGCGCAATTTGAAGATGGCTCACTTTAGGCACTGGTGAAAAGGCTGCGCATGCGCACTTTCGAGTTGAGGTACTTGAGACACTGGCATAGGTAAGGCATAGGTGTAGAAATAAATTTAGATTTACCTTGAACAAATCTTTCAATGATTGAAGTTTTTTTTTAGGATTTCGTAGTCCCGAGCTGAACCCCTTGTGGTTTCGGTCGGGAGTCCATCCGTCTGTCGTAGAAAAGGGCATAAGCGCCAACATTTAGCACAGCAAAGAGGCATAAGCGCCAACATTTGGCACAGCAAAAAGGCATAAGTGCCAACATTTTTTTTGTCATAAAATTTTTTCCCCATTTTTGTTACATAAAAAAAATATTTCAAAAAAATTAGTTTACATTTAAAAATCTTTTGTTTTAAGATTCCTTTGAGACTTAAATTAACGTCTTAATAGGTTACAAAACCCTTCCTTGCAGGCGCTTGGCGCCTACCTTCGACTAATTTTTTCGTTTTGGGACAGCAGATAGTGGGGGGGGGGGGGGTGTCTTGACTCCACTCTATGCAATATAAAATCAGTATTTTTCGTTAACTTCTTCTAATATAACTTTTTCGGATGGGCGTTGCAAAAAAAAAGCGTGTGATACACGCACGCATAAGTGATTGCTTACTCGTGTGATTGCATCATTCGCCTGCGGCTCGAAGCACATGTCTACGTTTTTGCACTCGCTTCGCTCGTACACTAACCACCGACTCATGCTATGAGCATCCGGCTTATGCTGCAAAATTCACACTCGCACACCGCACAGGACAATTACTTTGACCGAATATTTTGGGTATAGTCGTTGCAGCTCCCATTTAAGATCTTGATACCTCACATTCTTTTCCTTCTCCTTGGCGGTGATGTTGTAGTCGACCGGAGCCGAGAATATGATCCCGAATATAGTTCGTTTCTCCACGTCTTGGAGAACGATGTCAGACCTCGAGTGTGCAACGGAGACTGCTGTCCGAAAATCGCAGTTCCAGAAAATTTGGCACTTCTCATTTTGGACAGTTGACTCTATCTCCTTCGGAGCGTTCAGCAGGGCAGGGTCGCGGTCAACACCGTAAGAGCGACGTCGTTCCCGCGTGAGCGGGACACCCGGATAGTATGTGTTCTAGGTACTCAGCGTATGCATAACATGCTCTGCACCTATCACTGGGAATTTCTTGACATAAAATGCAGTCACGGTATACTAAGGTGGAAATGACACCGTCCTGGTATGCGAAAATGAAACCCTCTGCACCTCAATTAAGTCCTGATGATCTGAGGAAAGCAAAAGTTGGCTTCTTCGACAAGGATTTGTTTTCTACATTTATGTGAAAGTTTCCGTGCATTTTCTTGTAGAGTTGCTGTTGGCGGAATTTTTCAACCTCTGCTTTCTTTACTTCGGCTTTTAGAAGTGAAGCATGTAGATGGAGTAATGTACTTTCCTCACTTCTGATGTTAAAATTCAGGCTAAGGGTCTTGGCCGCCTGCTCCCCGGCTTTGTAAAGGAGCGCTTCTTTGCCAATCATCTCGTGTTTTCAGACCATTTGTAGGAGAGGACCTCTGCTGTTTGCAACGATGTAAGCTGTACTTAGAAAAATTCGGTTATGAAGACATTGGAGATTCTGAAGTCCGCGTCCGCCTTGACCGCGTGAGATGAATAATCGCGGAACGTGCGAATTGATATGCAAGCTCTTATGCATATGCATGATCTAACGCAGCGTTTCCCAAAATTTTCGCAGTTTTGAGGGAGGGGCAGGGCCGCCACCATACAATTTTTTCACAATACTGGAACCCAAGGCGGATACTTGACTGCCGGCCATGCGGGCGGTTGCACGCTTCGCGCGACCTTTCCATTGTAAGGATTGGAGTCGGTTGAGAAAAATTAAAATTTGGTCAAATCTTCATAAATTAAACTTTAATTAGCTGAATCAATTTCCAGATATAATTTTAAGAAAATGAAAAAAAAAAGTTCATGAAAATCGGTTAATATCTTCAATACCAGTTAAGATTATTTGTAATTTTGCATTCACTTAAAGATTTACTTTATTACTGGAAATATTAACAGATTTTCATCAAATTTTCTTTTATTTTCTTAAAATTATATCAGAAAATTGATTCAGATAATTAACATTCAATTCAGTCATGTCTTTAGCATTTTAGTTATTGGAACAGGCCTTAATCTTATGACAATGAAAGGGACATCATAGCAGGTACACGAAATTAGCCGTCTGCTGATAGCGGGGTGGCTGCCGAGTTGCCGGGCCCGGGGTGGCGTCCCCCTACGGAGGCTGCCCGGCCCGGGGTGGTTTCCCCCGACCGCGGTCGGGGACGTGACCGTCGGCAGTAGTTTGGGAATCGCTGATCTAACGTGTGGCGATGTCAAGGGCCGTAAGCTCATTCTTCGTCCATTGAACCACCCCAAACGAGTAGAGTAGAACCGGGACGGCAAGCATGTTAGTCGCAGGTACCTTGTTCAACGCCGACCGATTTGAAGACTAAATCTGTTGAAGATGCTTGTATCTGCTTTGGAGAGACTCCTTCACTGATGTTACGTCTTGAATGCGGCCCAGCTATGTTCAGATCTATCCAGTGCCAAGATGTCTAATAACACTTATATTCACAAGGAACGCCAATTATCTTTCCTTTCTTCAGATGAATCTTGACACACTCGTCCAATTTGAAGTCCATACCAATCTCTCCTGTGTGAGCAGAATTTCGTAGTGCGAGAGATAGAGGCAGAAGTGTAATGCACAAGAGCAGAGGGTAATTTTTTTTTGCTTTTTTTTAATTCAACTTGGCACCGCTACAAATTCTTCCTTTTGCCGAGAAAATTACCTCTGATTGGTTTCAGAATTTAAAAAAAAATATTTAGAGGTAGCTGAAGGACATTTTAGGGCAAAAATGTTCATTCCTACTTAAATTGACGCTATTCATTGATTATTTATTTCTGGCGTGTATGAATTGTGTTCTTTACAATTCAATATTGCACTCAGATTTTTTTCAGATTTTTACAATAACATTCAAATGTCGCTAAAGGCCATTTTAGAGGGAAAATGGCAATTCTTAATAAAATTGAGGCTATTTATTGATTATTCATTTCTGGTGAGTATGATTTGTGTTCTATGCAATTCAATATTGCACTCAGATTTTTCTCAGATGTTTAAAATGAAATTAAAAGGTCGCTCAAAGCCAGTTTAGAGCAAAAATAGCTATTCATAATTAAATTGACTAAAATGTTCTTGAGCGACCTTTGAATGTCATTGTAAAAATCTGCAAAAAATCTGAGTGCAATATTGAATTGTAAATAACACAATTCATACGTGCCAGAAATAAATAGTTAATAAAAAGCGTATATCTCAAAAATTTGAATCGTTATTCAACTGCAAAGTGAGGCCCTCTTATAGAGTTATTGTGTTGGACCGCCTCTTCAATCGCTCCTCCTGTAAAATGAAGATACCGCGCGTCAGGTCCCAAAAGATTGTAAAATCACTAACAAAAATGTCAAAGATTTCAAAACTTTTACATAGATTTCAAAGATTTTACAAAGATTTAAAAAATATTAAAATATTTCACAATCTCAAAAGAGTTCACATAGATTTCAAAGATGTTAACTACATGTAGGAAGCATGAGAGAACGATAACACAGGCAAACACAAAAAAAAAAGTGTGCGAAGCCAAAAAGTGACCTCTATAGCATTGCAGTATTGGTCTAGCTTGGTCAAAATCTGCATTGATTGGAATTTTCTGCTTACCAGTTGTTTTTTATTCGATTTCGAATTTTTAGTTTAGGTCAAATTATCTCAAGTAGACCACCATAAATCGAAAGCAGTTTTTTCGCCAGAAAATGAATTTTGTATAGCCCTTATGCTCGAAAATATTTCCCCAGGTTTTGATCGCAAACAAAATTTTCTTGAAAAAGTTATTAACAATGAGAATTTAATGTTACAGTATGATCAATATTTTTCTCGTGAACGGCTAAACTAAACGGGTTTTGAGGATTCTTACGTTGAAATTTTTGTTTAAAAACGTACATTCCAGAAATCTTTCTTCCGAATATAAACAACATTTAATTTGTTTAAAAAAAATATCAATTGTTTATAAACAAATTGAACTTTTTTTTAAAAAAGAAACCACTTTTTTGCACGTTATTCTACCTTTTTTCTGGAGAAAAAAGCAAAAAAAAATACTAAGTAGTTTCTATTATTTCACGGGATATACAGTTTTTAGGGCGAATTTATTAAAATTGCATTTCCTTGATCAAGACATCCGAGAACTGGAACGTAGATGTCGAGGAAAATGGAACGTGAACATGATGACGGACTGTTGTTGGAATCTTAAAATAGATTTGCCTGTAAAAGGAATAAAAAGAAAAAGAAATTCACTGCACAGGTCATTTGAGAACAAAAGAATAAGCTATTCAGAGAAATATGACTAGAAATATGTAGACCTAGAGAATGCAGAATAACTTGCAACAAATTTTCTTTTAAGAGGACAAAAGTATAATTTATTTATAAACAGTTGGTAATTTTTTTAAAAAATTCAATGTTTTTACATTTAGAAGGAAGACTTCTGGAATGTGCGTTTTTACACAAAAATTTCTACGTAAGCATCGTGAAAATCAGTTTAGCCGTTCACGAGAAAAATGTTGATCCTGTTGTAACATTAAATTTCCATTGTTAATAACATTTGCAAACAAATTTTGTTGGCGACCAAAACCTGGGAAAAATTTTCGATTAATGGTGACCTACTTGGGATCATTTGACCTAAACTAAAAATTTAAACTCTAATAAAAAAAGAACTGGTAAGCAGAAAATCCCAATCAATGCAGACTTTGACTCTGCTAGACCAATACTACAATGCTATATAGGTCGCTTTTTTGGCTCCGCACACTTTTTTTTGGTGTGCCTGTGTAATGAGGAGGTTCACTGTCTCTGTTGTATGTCGCATATATATTGTTTCATCATGTCGACGAAGCATAGCTGGAGCGATAAGAGGGAGATGAGTTATTAGGTGTATAACTTAATTTTTACCTATTTTTCCAAAAAAATATTTGATATTATAAAATATGTAAATACCAGATCAATCTTCGAAATAGGTGATAATCCGATGGGGCCAAGTCTGGCAAATATTCCGCGTGCGGGAGAACTTCCTAGCTCAAGTTTAAAATGGTTTACTGAGTCGCGCGAGCAACACGAGGTCGAACGTTATCATGGAACAGCATAACTTTTCGGCTTCCCTGCCCAGTGAATGGCCTTGGGATATGACGGGTGTACTCTATTATGAGATTTTGGAAACAAGTCAATCAGTTACTGCAGAATGCTAAAGCCGAAAATTAAACAAATTGAATGAGGTGCTTGCTGAGAAAAGGCCATTTACTGGGCA
Source organism: Andricus coriarius (assembly GCA_932066315.1). NCBI lineage: Eukaryota > Metazoa > Arthropoda > Insecta > Hymenoptera > Cynipidae > Andricus > Andricus coriarius. The sequence goes on along the minus strand of CAKNWT010289701.1, from coordinate 5,966 downwards.
AGGAAGCCGAAAAGTTATGCTATTCCATGACAACGTTCGACCTCGTGTTGCTCGCGCGACTCAGTAAACCATTTTAAACTTGAGCTAGGAAGTTCTCCCGCACGCGGAACATTTACCAGACTTGGCCCCATCGGATTATCACCTGTTCCGGGCAATGCAACACGCTTTGGCAGATAAGCAATTCCAAAATCTTGACGACGTTCGAAAATTCGTCGATGACTTTATCGACTCAAAGACTCCAAGTTTCTTTCGCGATGGCATCCGCAAGTTACTTGATAGGTGGTGCAAGGTCATCGAAAACAATAAACAATATTTCCAAGATTGATCTGGTATTTATATATTTCATAACATAAAATATTTTTTTTTGAAAAAAGGTAAAAATCAAGTTATACACCTAATAATATATATATATATATATACATATATATCGGTCGAAGCGTAACTTAGTTGGAGCGAGAAGAGGTGAGAGAAGTGGAGAGAAGCAAGCGTCCGGTCTCTCTTCGTCTCATCACACACAGTGTCTCCAGTTACACAGTTTCAGACTGCGCCTAGCGTCCGGCGTCACTCAATGCTTTACACTTTTTGTGACCCATAGCATTTAACGCCATGGCTCAGGCCTTACTATCAATATCGAGGTCGAAGATGTTTACAATTCAATAAAAATTTCAAATTAGGACCCCGTTGTAACATCATGCCCTACAATTTCTATAGGAAAAGCTGTGACTTTTGTTGAATAGTTTATAAAAAAAATTACACTTTGAAGTGAAATTTCTTTTGGGACGGGAGTGAATTGAAAAAAGGCCGACCGAACGAAAGGAAGTCCTCTTCGATATCCCCACTACTGCCACGCTAATCAAACCCTGTATATGCTCTCTCTGCACTCTCTTACTATTCGATCTCCTCAAAACTCATGATGATTCCTCACGAAAAATGTTAAAGTTAATCCATAAAAGCTTAACTTCTGCCGGGTGGCCCCACTGCCACACATTGTTTTTTTTTTATAAATGGGAAAACTTGGCTTTTGAACAAAGCTGAGTACATACTCACTCATATATTTCATCTACAAAAATAAAGTAGTAGTATTATTCTTAGTAGTAGGAGTACTAATAAAGTACATATACACAAGAACTTCAATATAAGGCCGACTGATTTAGTTCTTCCTAGAACTGCTGGCCCACGCAGTTTCTCAGCGCACAAGCAGTGTTAAGAATGGGTCGCCACCACGCACCATTCGTCCAACGACGAATTTAGTGCCACGGCCACTGCGAGGCAACCCCCGAAACTGGCCTTATATTGGAGTTCTTGTGTAATTGAAATGCAAGTACAAATTTCAAGAAAAAAAGAGAATCCTAAGATCATAGGTCATCATTGCCTTGGCCTAAATATATGCCAAGCTCCGAGTTTTGTTGGATAGTTCACAAAAAAAATTGAATCTTTAAAATAATGTGGAAACTTGGCTTGTTAAAGGACTGTATCGACTGTAGGCTGCTGCTAGCAGACAGAGCCACAGCTACAACGAAGTTTTTGAAGCTCGAAATTTTCGGAAATGAGCCTGTCGATTGACAAAAAAAGGAAGTTGACTTGCGAAGGGACCCCTTTTTTCTAATGCATCGAAAGTCATCCAGTTGTGCAGTGGGGTATTCGCAAGGCTACTTAGACCGCCCTTAAGAAAATCTCTGCGTTCTACACTAAGGGCAGCACTCACTCACTTGCATTTTACCCTCAAAAGTTTTATCGAAAAATACTGTTTTCAATAAAAATGGCACGTTTCTTGTAAAACTATGTATGTGTACTTATTAACAAAGAATAAAGCTAAGCTTCTAGCTTTATATTTTTCTGAAGTACCCGCAAAATATTTAGAAATTCTTATTTGAAGTACGCTGTATTCAAAGACGTATATTTTTCATAAAAATTATAATATAAAAAAACTCTAGAGTCCCTGCTTTATTATCTTCTGAGCTAAAATATACTAAACAATTACACAGCCCTACAAAAAAAACAAATGTTCTGTGCACGAGACCCTACCACCATATCTATATGTTTTTGGGGTCGCTGAGTCCGAATTCGAGGCCTGTTTGTCTCCATCAAGTCAGGGTTAAGGTCACTTTGTCATTTTAAGGTCAAACCAAGATTATTCCACGAATGTGGGCCAAGATGCCGTTTCTGTATGTTTTTAAGGTTCCTGAGTCCGAATTCGAGGTCTGTTTGTCTCCATCTAGTGAGGGTCAAGGTCATTTCAAGGTAAAATCGAGGAAAAATCCTTTGAACAGACACAACTACTACATGTATACGTTTTTGGCGTCGCTGAGTCCGAATCCCGGGTCCGTTTTTCTTTATCAGGTCAAGGTCATTTCAAGGTCAAATAAAGATCATTCCACGAATATGGGCCAAGACGCCGCGTCTGTATGTTTTTGGAGTCCCTGAGTCTGAATCACAAGTCTGTTGGTCTTCATCAGGTCTGGATTAAGGTCATGTCAAGGTCGAATCGAGGAAAAAACTCGAAAGCCAATAAAATTGAATACGTCGTATGATACAGATGTAAAATAAAATTAGATATATTGGTTTTCTTTTCTATGCTTTAAGACTTCTGTATTAACGTGACACGGAGGACAGACGTTTACCTATCCTCAGTTTTATACAACTAACACTACATCTGCGTGGTGATACTTGAATGCTTCAAAACCTGCTACCATGAAGGACACTGGGAATGATGACAACTGCTTCAAAAGAAGATGTGTAGAATGATTCGCTTTCCAGTCCGTCATGGTAACGAAGCCAGCGATGGCGCGCTGCCTTGTAGGGCGGCGTTAGGGTGTGAGAATGAAGCCGTAGTGTGTCTGACGACGAGTTGACATTGTCCTCGTCAAAGTCAGAAAGCTCTCATACTTAGACCTGCGAAGGTATGAGAGTTATCACCCTTCGGACGGCGGACTCACCTGCGATCGGACCAGGATCCCTAACGCGTGCGTACTTAAATCTACTATGGGACAAAAAAAACATAGCATATCTTCAAACACTACAAATAAACAGACTTCAGGGTCTTCATTAAAAGTAAATGTAGCAAGTTCTTCATCTGAACACTACTGTAACAAAAATGTTGATGCATTCTGTTACGTATGTGCTAAGTATCACCCATCAGCTGACCGAAAACAAATATCCGATAAAATTAACAATATTTACAAGAACTGTTTTAGATTTGAGATTGATAACCAAGATAAAAAATGGATATCACACAAGATATGTAGTGCTTGTTACATGATGACGACCAGATATGACTCAGAAAAAAACCCTGATAAATTAAAGTTTGTAAAACCTACATGGTTTTTCCTTGATTTAACCTTGAAATGACCTTGACCCTGACCTGATGGAGAAAAACGGACCCCGGATTCGGATTCAGTGACCCCAAAAACGTATAGATGTAGTAGTTGTGTCTGTTGAAAGGTCTTTTCCTCGATTTAACCTTGAAATGACCTTGACCCTGCCTTGATGGAGACAAACAGACCTCGAATTCGGACTCAGGGACCTCAAAAACATACAAAAACGGCATCTTAGCTCACATTCGTGGAATGGAGCTGATGGAGAAAAATGGACCTCGGATTCGGACTCAGCGACCCTAAAAACATATAGATATGGTGGTCTCATCTCGTGCACAGAACATCTTTTTTGTGGGGTTGTGTTATAATTACATCAAATATTTCACGAGAAAACAGCTCTCAACAATTGGTATATTCCAGGCCTGCCAGAGCCTGGTACGCTAACGTCTTAAGCTTCAATTTTCTTTAAAGTAGTGTATTGCAAGTTTATGAATAAAAACTAGTGTCCGAGGTAGTTTTAGTCACAAGCTAACATATCTCACAGTTAATTATCCTCAATCTTATCCTCTAACATCAATAAATAATTAGGACATCAAATCTAAAGGTTACTGAGAATTACCCATAAACATACGGAGCAACCCGAGCCAGATTTTTTACACGGAATAACCGTCACTTGTTTCTTTTTACGGACTTACCTGAATTTGATTCCATATTGCATGAAGCAGTCGATATTTAATTGATAAGTGTTCAGAAAAAATATTTACTCGTGCAATATCAATTTTCGAGAGTCAAAAGTCCGTTATAAGATAAGTTATTATAAGTTATAAGATGCAACGTCATATTCCATTAGATGTACAATGGAATATAATGGCATCTAACGTTGCAACTGATAAAAAAATAAAGGTTAACGACGAATCCCGAACTTTTGTCTCGCAAAAATTTCTATCGCACGTGTGCATACTTTTTATGAGTACTCAGCAATGACATAATAATAAATTGTGATGCTGGTGCGCGAAGTAGGTGATTCGCGACTCGTCGTGAAACACCTACGCGCACGTACATCACATACTATTTTTTTAAACACCTGCCATGAGAAATTCCTTCTCAAAATTATGACATTCAAGGGTGAGACGGCACAATGAATAAGAAAGAAACTGGGATAAAGCGTAGCGGGGTCCAAGGGCGAAGCCCCTACGGGGGGTTCGGGGCGGAGCTTCCCTAGAAGAAATACGCCCTACTAAAAAGACTCACATTGGCCCTAACACAAGTAAATAACTGCTGTGACACTTGTACGAAAGTTAGGTCTGCTGAACTGTCAAAACTGAATTTCGTTAACATCATGTTTGATGGCGCTCGTTGGCTGAGTTATCGTGCGATGAGCTTGGAGGATATGAGACCGTGGACGCATGATGACGCTCTGTCCATTCTATTCTTTCGTCCGTCAGCCATCTGCGAATGATCAGCTGTTGTCAGAGTCCTACCGCGAATGTGAAAGATGTTTAGTGATTGGCCATAAATAGTGTGCGAATAACATCTCCCAGAAAATGCGTGAATCGGGCACTTTGCGCTGGCTGCGCAGCCACGAGAAGTCTAACTTCGCACGCAGGTGTTTCAAAAAAACCGTTTTATTTTTTAACAACAGATTATGTGTTGTTATGAATTATTAAATTATTATGTAATATGCAGTACATACAGTCGTGGTGGTTCGAGTTATCGAAGGTCGACTGTACTTACAAAAAAATTCTAGAATAAATATCGATAAATAAATCACGATTTCCACATCTGAAACGGCAAAGGACAAACACGGTTTTAAAAATAAAATAAATATTAGCACATTTTTTCTTCACCAGAAGAAACGAAACCTGGGGGTACCGTTTCGAAAAATGTAAACAAAAATTACTGGGCACCCGAAGTGTTTGTTAATCAGAAATTTAAAAAATCGAATTCGCCTCTCTGCCGAGACGCAAGCGGTGGTTTTTATAACATCTCTAGGGAAAAAACCCGTCCCGTTACATCATTTTTATGATGAACACCGCACTTGTAATGCAGGTGTTATACACATTTTTTTCAGTACCTTTTCGGGTCTATTACTGTTTTTTCTTTTGAAATGAAAAACTAATCTTGTTTATTGATGCAAACTTTGCCTTCATGAATCAAAGATTATGCAGTTGAATGAAATGAATAAATGCATTGCTAATTCAGAGAAACAAAGTTCTTGTTTATTCAGAGAAATATTTGGTTAAGCCAAACCATTTTTCACATCGTATAATTGTAACAAAAAAAATTATTTAAATATATCAAGCATGATTTTAATCCACGAAAATTTGTTTGAATTACTATAATTTATAATATATACCGGAGAAAATTGTATACTGTACTTCCCTCTGAAAGTTTTGCTACATTTATACTTTTTTTCAAAAATTTCTTCCCAGGGTGTCATATGTACAATATCTATTGGTTAGAATTGGTTCGATATGAGATGGCACCGAAACGTGTGGAAAACTGTTAAGAAGGTGGGTAAAGCCCAGAAGAAAATGGCAAAGATCGACAAGAAGCAGAAACGTAATAGGCCAGTCAGTGAAGCATGAAAAAGAGTGTTTTGGTGACACAATTTCAAAGTAGAAGCGATAGTGATATTCGTGTAGTGTTGAT
>CAKNWT010289669.1:0-10831 GCA_932066315.1 Andricus coriarius | reverse complement strand
AAAATTTATTCCTCTTTTGTAATTACGAACGTATGAAAATAATGTAAATATTTTCAAGAGCTAAATTTAATTTACTACTAATTGATATCAATAAGTGTCTTGGTAAAACGCACAAATTATTAATAAGAATGACAAACTTTACACGGAATAGATTACAGCTACAGTTTTGTAACTGAAAATAATCTTTTAGAGGACCCGCTCTTCCCTAATATATTATAAAGATGTGTAAAATCGAAAATCATGAATTTTTCGATCTATTTCATAAAATAAATATTGCATATTTCAAAATATACCGAGAATTTGATTCATTTTGGTCCTGCAAACTGCGTACTCGGCAAATTCCCAAACATAACCTACAAAAACTAAAACCAATAAAACCGTTCTAGGAGCTGATATTTTGCAAAACGAATATTATTTTCAGCATAGAAAAAGTGGACAAACTTTACCACGTGCTTCCCGACATAAAAAAAGGGATCAAATCCTTTCCACGAGGCCAGTGCTCCAAAATGCGAAAATTCCTAACCTCACAAAAAATGTTTCGCCGCATATTTACTCTGCCACCGAAAATATTGATTGTTTGTATCATACAATCTATTTTGGATTGTTTATTGACAGACAAATTCTCTCGAATTGGCCGCGTTCGCGTGGATGGTCCAATGAAATATTTCTCTGGTCTCCTGCGAAAATGTAATCATCGATTTTCCGAAGTTTGCCGGGTTCTGCCGATTAAAGTCGACTGTTCATTGCGGACCTGCGCCAAATGCGTTAACCTAGTGTTAACAAGTAACTCTGATATTTCTGCATCACGTCCGCTTTGTTCAATTAATTATTTAAACATGTAAATATGTAGTGAAGTCTAAAAGATCAGTGATCGCAGTGCTTCTTCGGATATTAATTGTTCTTCTCAACGAAATCGCGAATCACGGAATCATCCAGAATGTCTTCGATTCGAAAAAGAACTCTGGCCGATGCATCCGAACCTTCACGGGATGTCAGTGATGATCAAGTAAGATTTACTCCATTTATCTCAATTTTTCGCCTTTTCTCAATTTAGAACTTTGTCCTTTAAACCAAATAATATCTGCATATTTTTGTGGGCGGAATTCCGAGCTTGTTGTGCTTTTCATTCATTAGTAATGATTTTAAATGACAGGATGGGCTTGCCGTGATGTTGACGTTTTTTGTCAGATTATTTTGATATACACCTCCGTCATGAAACGTCCGTTTTGCTCTTTTTTTTTTGTTCTTTCGAATCTTTTATGGAGAGTAATCTCAATCATTTTTGGTGATTATCGTCTACTACTTTAGGATTTTTCTTTCTTGGGTTTCTTGTCATTTATTAAACTTATTTTCTAGATGTAAATAAAGCTAATTATTTATTTATATCCTCCGACGAACGTCATTAATTTTATTTTTGTCGCGGCAACTTTATCATATGTTGGCAAGTTTGTATGCAAAATTTTAAGAAGGAGAATGAGAAACATTTTCCTTTTCTCTAATTATGTCAAAATAATTGCTTTTATCGAAACGTTTAAAGTTTTTCTATATATAATATTTATTTTTTGTTTAAATCTTCCTGACCTTATCTTTGAAACCTTTGAAACTTTTTAATGCTCTTAAAAATTCCTTGGAATTTTGAAAGAATTTCCAAAATCTTTGAAGTCCTTTAAAAACACTTAAAATTATTCAAATCTATTAAAAATTCCTTGGAATTAAAAAAAAAACTAAAAATCTTTAAAATCGTTTGCAATCCCTTCAAATTAATACAATCTATCAAAAATACCCCAAAATATTTCAATTCTTTTGAAATATTTTGAAATCCCTTAAATCTTTTCAAAGCTCTTGAAAATTCCATGGAACTTAAAAAAATGTCCTGAAATCTTCAGAATCCCTTGAATTTTTTAAAAACATCAATTATTTGAAATCTTTTGAAATCCCTGTAAACTTTTTAGAGCTCTTGAAAATTCCTTGGAATTTTGAAAGAATTTCCAAAATCTTTGAAGTCCTTTAAAAACAATTAAAATGATTCAAATCTATTAAAAATTCCTTGGAATTAAAAAAAAAAGTCTTTAAAATCGTTTGCAATCCCCTCAAATGAATACAATCTATCAAAAATACCCCAAAATATTTCAATTATTCTTTTGAAATATTTTGAAATCCCTTGAATCTTTTCAAAACTCTTGAAAATTCCATGGAATTTAAAAAAAATGTCCTGAAATCATTAAAATCCCTTGAATTTTTTAAAAACATCAATTATTTGAAATCTTGAAATCCCTGTAAACTTTTTAGAGCTCTTGAAAATTCCTTCGAATTTTGAAGGAATTTCCAAAATCTTTGAAGTCCTTTAAAAACACTTAAAATTATTAAAATCTATTAAAAATTCCTTGGAATTAAAAAAAAACTTAAAGTCTTTAAAATCGTTTGCAATCCCTTCAAATGAATACAATCTATCAAAAATACCCCAAAATATTTTGAAATCCCTTGAATCTTTTTAAAGCTCTTGAAAATTCAATGGAATTTAAAAAAATTTCCTGAAATCTTTAAAATCCGTTGAATTTTTTAAAAACATCAATTACTTGAAATCTTTAAATCCCTGTAAACTTTTTAGAGCTCTTGAAAATTCCTTGGAATTAAACCAAAATGTCCTGAAATTTTTACAATCCTTTGGAATCCCTTAAAATTATGAAAATCTATTAACAAATTCTTCAGAATCTCTTAAAATACCCTAAAATATTTCAAATTCTGTGAAGTCTTTTGAAAACCCGGGAAACTTTTTAAAGCTCTTGAACATTCCCTGTGATTTTTGAAAATACCCTAAAATCCTTTGGAATCCCTTCAAATGATCGAAATCTATACAAAAAATACCCTAAAATCTTTGAAATCTTTTTAAAATTCTTCGGAATTTTTAAAAACACCCTCAAACCTTTCAAATACTTTGGAATCCCGGAAAGTTATTGAAATCTATCAAAAATACCCCAAAATATTTCGAAACCTTCGAAATCTTTTGAAATCCCTTGAAACTTTCAAATCTCTTGAGAATTCCTTTCAAATTTTAAAAATATCCTAAAATCTTAAAATCCCTTTGGAATCACTTCGAATGATTGAAATCTCTTACTTGGAATTTTTTTAAATACCCTCAAATCTTTTGGAAATTTTTTGAAAACCCTTAGATCTTTTCAAAGTTCTTGAAAATTCCTTGGAATTAAAAAAAATCTCCTGAAATCTTTAAAATCCTTTTGAGTCCCTTCAAATTATGGAAACCTACTACAAATTCTTCGAAATCTTTTAAAATACCTTAAAACATTTCAAATCCTGTGACATCTTTTGATATCCCTGTAAACTTTTTTTCAGATTTAGAAAATTACTTGGAATTTTTTTAAATACCCTCAAATCTCTCGGAAATTTTTCGAAATCCTTTCAAAATTCCTTTGAATTAAAAAAAATGTCCTGAAATCTTTAAAACCCTTTGGAATCCTTTCAAAGTATTGAGAAATATATTAAAAATTGCTTGGCATTTTTAAAAATACCCTAAAATCTTAAATTATAGTAGTAAAGTCGATTTTATATTTTCTAAATTCCGTGACTTTTCCCTCATTAATTTTTTATTTTCCCTGACCTTATCTTTAAAATTCGCTGAAACTTTTTAATGCTCTCAAAAATTCCCAAAATCCTTGAAGCCATTTGAAAACTTCAAATTATTAAAATCGATTTAAAAATCCTTGAAATATTTTTATATACACTAAAATATTTTTAAAAAATTTGGATCACTAAAAATTATTCAAATCCTTGGAAAAATTTTGAAATCCCTGGGATCTTTTTAAAGCGTTTGAAAATTCCTTGGAATTAAAAAAAATATCCTGAAATTTTTAAAATCCTTTGGAATCTCTTAAAATGATGGAAATCTATTCAAAATTCTTCGGAATCTTTTATGATGCCCTAAAATATTTTTAATTCTTTGAAATCCTTTAAATTCTATGGAAATTTTTTTAAAGCTCTTGAACGTTCTCTGAAATTTTTAAAAATACCCGTAAATCTTCAAAATCCTTTATAGTGCTTTCAAATTATTGAAATTTATTTAAAAAATACCCGAAAATCTTTTTGAAAATTCTTTGGAATTTTTAAAAATACCCTAAAACCTTTTAAATTCTTTATAATCCCTTCAAATTATTGAAACTTCTTGAAAATTTTTAATCCTCTTGAAAATTCTTTAAAAATTTTTTAAATTCTCTAAAAATGTTGGAATCACTTCAAATTATTGAAATATATATGAAAAATAGCTTAAGATATTTAAAATCTTTAAAAATCTCTTGTTATTTTTTCAAGTTATTAAACATTCATTGGCATTTTTTTAAATACCCTAAAATCTTACAAGTATTTTTGAATACCTTCAAATTATTGAACTATATAAAAAATTCCTCGGAAGTTTCAAAAATACCCTACAATTTTTAATTATAGTAGTAAAGTCAATTTCATATTTTTAAAACTCCGTGACTTTTCCCTGACTAATTGTTAGAAATTTTTTGAAATCCCATGAATCTTTTTAAATCTCTTGAAAATTCCTTGGAATAAAGCAAAATTTCCTGAATTCTTTAAAATCCTTTGGAATACCTTCAAATTATTGAATTTTTTTTTAATACTCTAAAATCTTTCAAATCTTTTGAAAATTCTTTGGAATTTTTAAAAATACCCTAAATCCTTTGGAATCTCCTCAAATTATTGTAATCTATCAAAAATTCCCCAAAATATTTCGAAATCTTAAAAATCTTTCGAAATCCCTTTAAATATTTTGATGCTCTTGAAAATTTCTTTCAAATTTTTAAAATTCTCCAAAATCTTAAAACTCCTTTGGAATCACTTCAAATTATTAAAATATATTAAAAATACCTGAAGATATTTAAAATCTCTGGATATTTTATAAGTTCTTAAAAATTTAGTGGCATTTTTTTTAATTGCCTAAAATCTTACAAAAATTTTGGGATTCCTTTGAATAAAATTATTAAAGTATATTAAAAATTCTTTGGAATCTATTGAAAATACCCTGAGATATTTAAAATCTCTCAAAGTCCCTTGACATTTTTAAAAATCCCCGAAATTCCTTGAAACCTCTTTAAATTACTGAAATCTTGAAACCTTTTAAAGGTCATTCAAAAACCTTTGAAGTTTAAAAAATACCCAAAAACCTTTCAAATTCTTTGGAAACCCATCAAATGAATGAAATTTATCAGAAATACACCAAAATATTTCGAAACCTTTAAAATCTTTTGAAATCCCTGAACATTTTTTTAAATATCCTACAATATTTCAAATCCTTTGAAATGACTTGAAAATTTTAAAAATATCCCAAAATATTTCAATTCCTTTTAAGTCTTTCGAAATCTCTTGCATGTTTTGACAGCTCTTGAACAGTTCTTGGAATTTACAAAAAAAATACCCTGAGATCTTAAAAATCCTTTGGGATCCCTTCAAATTATTGATATCGATTAAAAATTTCTGGGAATCTTTTGAAAAACCCAAATATATTTCACATTCCCTGAACTTTTTAAAAATCCTTAGGAATAGCTTCATATTATTGAAATCTGTTAGAAATTCATTGACATTTTTTTTAATTCCCTAAAATCTTTTATATTCTTTGGGTTCCCTTCATATTACTGAAATCTATCAAAAATATTCCAAAAAAATTCAAATTTTTTGAAATCTCTGGAAACGTTTTAAAGCTCTTGAAAATTTCTTGGAATTTTTTTAAATACCCTAAAATCCTTTGGAATCCCTTCAAATTCTACGTTACTTTGGGATTTTGCTTTTTTGGTTTTCTCATAATTTTTTAAGATTATTCTCAAGTTGTAAATAAAGCTAATTATTTATTGAGAACCTCCCTACGAACGTCATTTATTTTATTTTTGTCGCAGCAACTTTGTTGGATGTTGTTGGCAAGTTTGTATGCAAAAGTGTAAGAAGGAGAATGAGGAACATTTTCCTTTTCATTAATTATGTCAAAATAACTGCTTTTATCGAAAGAATCAAAGTTTTTTAACGTATAATATTTATTTTTTGTTTAAATTATAGTAATAAAGTCAATTTCATATTTTGCAAATTCCCTGATTTTTCCCTGGCTAATTTTTATTAATTAATTTTTACTCCATGAACTTATCTTTGAGATACTTTAAAACTTTTTAATGCTGTTAAAAATTCCCAAAATCCCTGAAATCCTTTCAAATTATTCAATTCTGTAGACATTTATTTCTAAATCTTTTAAAATATTCTTAAATTTTTTGTAACACCTTGAAATATTTGAAAATCTTTGAAATCCTTCGAAATCCCTTAATTCTTGTGAATAATCCCGAAAATACTGAAAATGCTCAAATAAAAATCTTTAAATTATTGAAATATATTAAAAATCCATTGAAATATCTTCAAATTATTGAAATATATGAAAAATCCTTTGAATCTTTTAAAATACCCAATACTATTTTCAAATGCTTCGAAATCTTTTAAATTCATTTGTAACTTTTTAAGCTCTTAAAAACCCTAAAATATTTTAAATCCTTTGAAATCTCTTGAAATCTCTGGAATCTTTTTAAAGCTCTCGAAAATTCCCTGGAATTCTTAAAAATACCCTAAAATCTTTCAAATCCTTTGGAATCTTTTGAAAGCCCTGGAAACTTTTTAAAGTACCATAAAATATTTTAAATCCTTTGAAATCCCTGGAAACTTTTTAAAGCTTTCGAAAATTACTTGGAATTTGTAAAAATATTCTCAAATCTTTTGAAATCCCTTGAGATTTTTAAAAATACCCTGAAATATTTCAAATCTTTTAAAATCCCTGAAAACTTTTTAAAGCTTTCGAAAAATTACTTGTAATTTTTAAAAATATCCTCAAATCTTTAAACTCTTTTGGAATACATTTGAAATCCCTTGATATTTTTAAAAATACCCTAGAATATTTCAAATCCTTTGAATTCTTTTGAAATCCCTGAAAACTTTTTAAAGCTTTCAAAAGTTACTTGGAATTTTTTTAAATACCCTTAAATCTTTCAAATCTTTTAGAATATTTTGAAATCCCTTGGGACTTTTAAAAATACCCTAAAATATTACAAGTCCTTTGAAATCTTTTGAAATCCCTGCAAAGTTTTTTAAAACTTTACAAATTTCCTTGGAATTAAAAAATATATTGCAAATCCTTTAGAGTCTTTTAAAATACCCTAAAATATTTTAAATCTTTGGAAATCCCTTGGGATTTTTAAAAATTACCCTAAAATATTTCAAATCCTTAGAAATCTCTTGAAATCCCTTGAATCTTTTTAAAGCTCTTGAAAATTCCTGGGAATTAAAAAAAATGTCTTGAAATCTTTAAAATACCTTGGAATCCCTTCAAATGATTAAAATCCACTAAAAATTCTTTAGAATCTTTTAAAATACCCTAAAATATTTCAAATTCTTGGAAATCTTGTAAAATTCCTTGATTTTTTTAAAAACATCATCAAATATTTCAAATCCTGTGAAACATTTTGAAATCCCTGTAAACTTCTTAAAACTTTAGATCCTTTGGAATTCTTTCAAATCATCAAAGTATATTACAAATTCCTTGACATTTTAAAAAATACCCTAAAATCTTAAATTATAGTAGCAAAGTCGATTTTATATTTTCAAAATTCCGTGAATTTTCCCTCACTAATTTTTTTTCCCCCTTGCATTATCTTTAAACACATTTGAAACTTTTGAATGCTCTTAAAAATTCCCAAAATCCTTGAAGTCCTTTGAAAACACTTAAAATTATTAAAATATATTTAAAAATCCTTGGAATCTTTTAAAATACCCTAAAATATTTCAATTTTTTTTAAATCTCTAAAAATTATTCAAATCATTGGAAATTTCTCGAACTCCCTTGAATCTTTTTAAAACGCTTGAAAATTCCTTGGAATTAAAAAAAAATATCCTGAAATCTTTAAAATCCTTTGGAATTCCTCAAAATTATGGAAATCTATTCAAAATTCTTCGGAATCTTTTATGATACCCTAAAATATTTTAAAATATTTAAAATCTTTTTAATTCCATTGAAATTTTTTAAAGCTCTTGAACGTTCCCTGTAATTTTTTAAAATACCCTTAAATCTTAAAAATCCTTTATAATGCCTTCAAATTATTGAAATTTATTCAAAAATACCCTGAAATCTTTGAAAATTCTTTGGAATCCCTGCAAATTATTAAAATCTATTTAAAATTCCTTGGAATCTTTTGAAATGAAAATATTTTCAAGTCCCTTTGAAATTTTTAAAATTAATCTTAAACATTTCAAATCCTCCGAAATCTTTTGAAACCTCTTGAAACTTTTTAAAGCTCTTGAAAATTCCTTGGAATTTTTAAAAGTACCCTAAAATCATGTTAATCCTTTGGATTCTTTTAAAATGCCCTAAAATATTTTAAATCCTTTGAAATCCCTTGAATCTTTTCAAAGCTCTTTAAAATACTGATTTTTAGTAGGGTTATGAATTTACCTAACGGCATTAAATAGAAATTAATCATTTATTTCCGGCTTAATCGGGTTTGACAGTTATCATAATGATTTTTAAATTACAAATAGTTTCATGAAGAATATCTTAAAATCTTGTACACCCAATTCTTTAAAAAAATATGTATATTATATAAATCATTTTTAGTTCTGCCTTAAAAATTCAAAAGATTTCTTCTATTTACTATTTAAAAATGCTTGCTATTAAAATAATTTGCATTTTTAAATTTTATTTTGTTCTTGAGGTATTATAAAATAGAAATCATGGAGTAATTAATGAACAAGGCAAATAAGGTCAGTGCTATAATCAATACTTCATAAGAGCAAGGTAGTAATTTTTTTAATCTATTGAAATTCAAATTAGTAGAAAATAATGAGAGTAATTTTATAATGATAACAATTATTGTATTTAGAAAATTTGCAGTATTTTTTAATAAAAATGAATGCAAATATTATTCTTCTTCTTGTAGGCCTGAACTTTTAAAATAAACGCAGAAAACTCAGTGAATTGCAAATCGTTACTCATTTTTTTGTAATTGTTAATTTTTTACAATAAAATTTAAGCTCTGCAGTACTTTTCAAATCTAAACTTTGTCATTGCAATCGTTGTGTGCAAAATGAGTAAGTACGGAAAAACTGGTTTAGAAAATGCGATAAGAAATATGTAGCGGATAATTATTTTAAACAATGAAACTAACATTCTAACTATCTCATTTGTTGTAAGTGTAAATAATTCCACATATTTTAATTTTATATTTAAGCCTTAGTATTAATAATTTTAGATTGAAACTTTATGAATTATTTTTTGTTTGTTATTATGGGCATTTGAGATTCGGCAACTTTAAATTCAAGCATCTACAATTTTATTTCGAATTGAAAGTCGTTTTAATTATTGAAAAATTTTTAGTTTATATGTTTCAAATTGAATAATTTCCAGTTGGGATCTGATGCCGTAAATGTTTGAAGTCTTTCAATTTTAAGTACCTAAAATTATAAGAAAAGCGTTAATAATCCAGGAAATTTATGTAACAAAGCAAAAATTTTTGATTCAGAAAGAGGATATTGAATCTGAAGATGATGCCAAACTCGAAGTTGAGGAGATGGCCAAAAGTTTGCCACAAGGAACCAATCACACACCTCAGATTCTCGGATCCCTAATTTCTGGCTTACCAGAGCGGTAAGGCTTATTATTCTATAATTATGAATTTTCTTATTGCCATAAGCTTCAACGAAAAAATCTGCACCCCGATTAAAGTTCATAGCAATTATTCAAATTATTTAAAAATAACTTTCAATTTAAGGTAAATCCGAAAAATATGATCTGAAATGTATTTTAAAAAATGTTTTAAATCTTTTATGATGGTTTTCTGTGTCGAAATTCTATAATTTGTACTTTTCCTAAAGATTTATCATTTTAACTCGGTCATTTTTTTAAATATGTTTTGGAAAATTTTGAAAATTCTCTTGTATGGATTTTGTGATATCTTCATGCGATAAAAAACTTGGAAAATTATGAATATGATCCGATTTAATAGAGTATAATTTCAAACGCAAAATTATGATAGAAGAAAATGCAAACCATGTTGTGACTCTCCTCAAGAAAAAGATAATTATTTATACGATAATGAGCAGCAAAACACGCACGAGTCGTGTTTGTGACTTGTTTTTTCTTGCTCATTTTAAGACAGTTCTGAGTTGAAAAAATTCTTTTTTCAAATGTTTAATTATATATTATTACTCCCTAACAAAAATGTACCTAGAAAAAATTTAACATAATTTTTTGACCCATAGAATTTTTATTTTCCAAAATTTGAATTTACTAATCCATACACAGAATAGAAGATATTATCCGATTTTATATTAGAATCCGATATAAAAAAGGGGGGTTTCGTCCAGAAATAGCCGAAAATTAAAATAAAACCGGGAAATTAACCGGGAATACAAATTCGAGCCGGGAATCACATTTAAAATGCGATCTTTTTTATTAATCGTGATGACACAACAATGAATCTTTATTTTTGAATGTTATAATTTCAGAATTATAACATTCAAAAATTGCATGACAATTAAGAACAATTTGTATGCTCTGAACAAATGGTATTCCCTAAAATATATAATAATTAGTTATTAATTTTTATAAAATTCTACTTTTTTTAATTTGAACTATTTCATAATTTTTTAAATCTTCTTTAAAAGAAATATTTAAAAAAATAAACTTTGTGTTGCATTTTCCGAATTAGGACACATAATTTAGTGATATTTTGTTTAATAACCTTGTAGATTATTTCCTCCTATTAAATCAAAATTTGTTGATAATTCCTTTTTT
>CAKNWT010289631.1:414-12912 GCA_932066315.1 Andricus coriarius | reverse complement strand
GGGGGGGGGGGGATACTAAGAATTGAAGAAATTAATAGTAAATTAAATCTTTTATGCTCTTACTTAATTTCTTCGCTCGATCAGTTTGCGCCATTGCATAAATATTCAGCTCCTTGGATCACAGTGGAAATCAAAAACCTTACGAAGGAACGTAATAATAAGCGTCGTCTGACAAAGAGAACTAAAAATCCAATGAAACAAGCACAGTTTCGTCAGTTAATGAACTTAGTTCAAACAAAAATCAGGGATTCGTATAATCAATATAATTACAATGCTATGAAGAACAAGAATAAAAATGAGAATATGTGGCATTTACTTAGACGCTTATATCTAATTCCACCTAAGAATGCAGCCTCAGCTCATACTGTCCCATCTAATGATTTATTAAAAGCATTCACAAATCTACCATCCTTTAACTCCTCAAACTCTGGTATACCCTTTAGAGCAGTTCAGGCAAGCTCGACTTTTCGAGATACTGATTTCTTTTTTTCAGACATAACACCGGAAGTTCTCTTCGAGAAACTCTTCGAAATAAAAACTAATGCTTTAGAAATCGATGGTATATCTATTAAGATGATTCAACTAGCACTTCCTGTAATTTCCCCCATACTCCTTCACCTATTCCTAAGGTTTCTAGTCCCTCTTCTCCTGATGATTTCCGGCCTATTTCGATACTTTGTGCTATGTCTAAGCCGCTAGAACGTATTGCGCATTCGCAACTTACGAGTTACCTAGATGCAAATAGGCTACTCGATCCACTACAATCGGGCTTTCGGGCTAAGCACAGTACATTAACAGCCTCCATGAAAGTTACTTCAGACTTTAAAATCGCTATCGAAAAGAAGGAAGTAACAATAGTTGTTTAATTTTATTTTTATAAAGCTTTCGACACTGTTGATCACAAGCTTCTTTCAAATAAACTTTGTAACTTTAATCTATCCAGAACTACTTAAAAACCGTTCTCTACAAGTGTTTAATGATAAGGGTGAACGGTCCGATTGGGTGGGAGTCGAGAGTGGAGTCCCCCAGGGATCTACTCTTGTTCCCTTCCTTTTCGGTCTATACACCTCTGACCTTGGTAGTGATCTTGAGCATTGGAAGTACCATAAATACGCGGACGATATTTAAACTATATGTCTCTGGTCCTATCTCTTCTATTAATAGTTTGATTGCGAGAGTTCAGAAAGATATTTAAATAGTGAATCAATGGGCACTAAATAATAGCTTAACGCTGAACCCTTCAAAAACTAAAGAAAGTATTATTGGACAGTCCTCTTCCACGTCCACTGCTACCATCCAGCAGCTTAGGGTTGATGGCCTTGACATTGCCTTCGTTGATTCGGTGAGGGATTTAGGGTACTTGCTCAACCGTACCCTCTCTTGGAAAGAGCAAATTCTTGAAACCTCGAGGAATACCTTCAGAGTACTCCAACAGCTTAAAAGGAACAACGAATCCTTGCCAACTTCAACTCGGATCCTACTTGTTAAGAGTCTTATCCTCCCGTTTTTTGATTATGGGTGTATTATGTACGACGATATCACAGATGAACTGTGTAAGTGTAAGAAAAACGGTCCTTACAGTTACACGTCACAAATCTGGTAAGTTGCAAAGATCCTTTGAGGTCAGGTTAGCGTTTCTTTGGAATAAGGTACCTGAATCAATTAGGAATGCACCTTCGCCTCATCACTTGAAAAAGCTATTCTTTAACTTGTTATTTAGCACTGATAATTCTAATCTCGAAATTTCGCACTGATGAATGGTGTATTGTTAATTTATCTAACTTTAAGTGACGTTTTACGCCGTATTATTATAACGCCTTAATATTATAACAATTAAATCTTTGCAATTCGATCCATGGTCTATATCAGTTATCTAACAATTAAATCTTAAGTTCTCTGATGATATACGTTTTGCCAACCACTAGCTTATAATTAGCATATATGACTCATAATCATTATATGATATATTCTTTTTATCTTTATCCATCTGTAATTCTTTTTGTTTTACCAACGTCATAATCGTCGTGTGACCAGAGTGGTCACATTTTTTGTTGTAACACATATGTAAAACTTGTTCCTTAGAGTGCTGTTTAGCCCTAGGGACTTAATAAATAAATTCTAATTCTAATTCTAAAAGGGCGAAGGATCTTTGACTTGTTCTGGGAACTGTTAACTTCCATCGTCTCACAGTTACAAAGGTAGCTGGACAAAAAGCTCCACTAAGCGATCTTCTTCAAGGAAACATCAAAGGAATATCTCCATGTTCATAGACTCCAGCAGCTTTAAAGGCTTTCGAAAAATGCAAAAAGGACTTTGAAGAAGCTGTTTTGCTAGCCTTTTCTGCGCCTGAAGCTCCTTTGGAAATTTCTTCAGATGCTTTGGACTTCTCAGTTGGCGTGGCTCTGCAGCAACGAGTCGAAAACGAATGGCAATCATCCACATTTTTTTCGAAGAAGATCACCAGCACTGAGCGGAAGTATGGAGTCTTTGATCGAGAATTGCTGGTCATTCACATGGCTGTGCAATTTTTTCGAAACATATTTAAAGGTCGAAATTTCATCATCTTCACCGACCATAAACCTTTGCCTTCCAGCAAAAAGCTGATAAATGCTCTCCTCGCCAGTTCCGACACCTCAACTTTATAGGGCAATTCACAACTTACTTCAGGCACATCTCACGAAGTGAAAATGTTGTGGCCGATGCTCTCTCAATGATCGAACCCATTTCAAAAGATATTGACTTCACAGCTCTCGCTAATTCGCAGGAAGCAGAGCAGGAACTTTAGGATCATCTTCTGCCAAGGACGCCATTTCAGTTGAAAAAGGTATCACTTCCAGGTACAGGTACAATCCTATACTGTGACGTGACTACCTCCACAGCTCGAACGTTCGTCATGGATGTTTTCCGACGAACGGCCTTCAACTTTTTACACCAAGTAGCACCAAGTAGAACCAAAGCAACGACGAAACTAGTAACGGAGCTGTATGTGTCGCCATTTATCAAGGCCGACTGCTGATGATGGGCACGAGCCTGCCTGCAATGCCAAAGGACGAAA
This sequence comes from Andricus coriarius, assembly GCA_932066315.1. Classification (NCBI taxonomy): domain Eukaryota; kingdom Metazoa; phylum Arthropoda; class Insecta; order Hymenoptera; family Cynipidae; genus Andricus; species Andricus coriarius. The sequence goes on along the minus strand of CAKNWT010289631.1, from coordinate 9,857 downwards.
ATATCTCGTCACGTTTCGACCCCAGTAGGTATCTTCACTCAATGGTGTGCCAAGTTTGGAGTACCATTACGGATATTACGGATCACAACGGACCAAGGTAGGCAGTTTGAATACCATTTATTAAAGGAATTCAATGCCTCACTGGGATCTTAACATTACGACACTATGGCCTATCACCCTGCTGCCAATTTACTGGTGGAGCGTTTCCATCAGCAGCTCCAAGCGGCCGTAAAGTGTGAAAGAGGCCGAGAGCCTGTGCGGAAAATTATCGGGCCAGACTTGCGTGCAGTTCCGGCATTGTCTAGACCGTCTAAACTCGACGGTCTTTCGGGGCTCTAATCGGGTGCTGGCTAGTCCGTTATGACCACACATTCGAAAAATCAACTCTGAAAAATATGCATTTTTTCCCTCATTAACTACTCAGTCTTTTCGGACCAAAGTCAGGTGCTGGCTAGACTATCAGGATAAAACATTTGTCTAACTTTTGAATGCAAAAATTTTTTTTGCATATTTCCAAAAATATCCAGGGTGTTTTAAAGTATAAAAAATATACGATAAAAGCAAAGAATTTTTGTTCTCATGATCTAGACCAGGCATGCCCCGCTAGGAGAACTTCCCGCCGGGAATACATGTCTCGCTTCTACATCTATTTCTTCTGAAGAGCGGGAGTAGTGGCAGAGGCGTGTGGCAATCTCTCCTCTGTCGGGGTGCTTGGAGGCGACTAACTTTTCAATCTAAAAATTGAATAGTAACTACTTTTACATATTTTATTTCAGTATGTTTACATTTATTTTAAATTAATGTTATTGAAAAGAGAAGTTTACAAAGTGTTTCTTTGTTGTAAATTATTGAATATTTTAATACGACAGTTTTGGTTGACTGACAGTTTTGAAAGATACATTCACCTGAACGAGGTGCCTTAAACGGTGACTCTGGGATACCGGGCGACCTCTCAGAGTATGCAGCCTTATCCTTGGACGCGGGGCTCCACAAGGATGGACGAACCCTTTCGCTAGCTGCTCGTGGGAACAACAATTACTCCACCAAAACACCAAAATGTTGTAGATGCGGCTCAAAACGATCGAACGCGCAGAGCACCCGACAATGTGTCGGCAAACAATGCCGATCATCCTAGAGTTCGGGGTGCCGAAAATAATTTAGATGGAAACACGACAACGAACCGGCAAAACGCCCACATTCAATGGACGAATTAACTCAAGGATGACTTGCTAGACTGCTACGATGCCAGCATTATATCTGTTCACCGAGACTTTATGGCGCGTATGCATACTCTGTGGTGCCAAAAACACCCAGAGCTTCAGCACGTTTCGATTCAATCGTTGCGAAATCAAGCTTCAACCGAAGATGAGGAAGCGACATTAAGACCAATCGCGAAAAACAGGCACCTGCTGAGAGATGATCGCGATTTCAGGACAAGAAGGTACATTAACATACAAGTTCCTCCTAAGCCCCAAGGTCTGGCTGAAATGGATGCCTCCCTTCGTGGATAAATCTCGCAAGAGTCCGACCTCTGGACCATCAATTGCTCAATTTATGGTGCTGCGAAAGCTTTGGTTGACTCACATCGAAGGCTCAAACCGACGATGGAGCAAAAGACCAAAAGACGCTTGCATCATCTGAACAAGAAGATTGGATGGGCAAGAAAGAATGCGTACCGTGTTCAATGTGTGATTGACTACATAACATCTGGTTGACCGATCACGGAAAGGGTTCGAAAGTTCGCCCAAGAACTGAGGATTTTGAATCACACACTAAACAAGTCAAAGCTGCTGACAATCAAGCAGCATCTTGCTGACAAAATACGGCTGTTATCTGACGCAAGGAGGAGAATACAGAAGAGGGAGAGATGGATCAGGGAGAATCAAAAGTTTCTCGCTGACCCATCGAACCTCTTCAGTGATCACCCTGTTTTTGTCAAAACTCCAGCCAAGCCCAACGAGGTAGAGAATTTTCGGAGAAAGGTATACAAGATCCCGAAAACATGAAAAGACTAAACTTGGAAGAAGATACTGACAATATCCTCCGCTTCAAGGAATTTCGCGACAACCTCATAAAATCTGATGAGGAATATCCATCAATCACTGCCGAAGAGATGAAAAAAGCACTTAGAGGCACGAAGAACTTTTCCAGTGCTGGACCAGATTGTATCAAGAACTGGTGGTGGAAGAAGTTTACTTCTACACACCAACATTTGGCCCGCATATTTATTTCATATTTAAATTTGGAGACGCCCATTCCGCAGTAACTGCTGTTAGGACGCACTATACTCCTACCAAAAAAGGCAACTTGTCCAACCCAGATAATTACAGTCCAATAACTTGTTTGAAAACACTGTATAAGATCTTTACAGCTGTCCTGGACAACAGATTTATTCGGCGAATTGAGCCTGTGTGGCGTGAGATGTACGAACAACGTGGCTCGAAAAAAGGTGTAGCAGGCTGTCGAGAGAACCTGCTCATTGACACGTGTGTCTGCAAAGACGCTGCAGCCCATCAAAGCGTCCTGTCAATGGCCTGGATTGACTACCGGAAAGCTTTCGATTTAACCTCTCATAGACTTATGATTCGTCTGTTGGAAAGCTTGAAGGTACATCTACACATAGTGAGATGCATAGAGAGATTGATGCCTCTTTGGAAAACTAGATTTACTATCTCATCTGAAAATTATCGTGTGACAATAAAAAACGTCACCTGCCAGAGGGGCGCCTTTCAGGGCGATACCATGAGTCGTTTGATTTTTTGCATCACACTTCTGCCTCTATCTCTCGCACGACGAAATTCTTCTGGATACCTCTGTGGCGACACTAAGCAGCGCGAGCAGAAGGTCACTCATGTCATGTGCTTTATATGGATGACCTGAAGATCTATCTATGAAGATCATCTGGTAAAAGTAAACTTTAAACTGCCATAAATATCGCCAAGAAGTACATAGGATAGATTGGGATGGACTTTGGATTGTATAAGTGTGCCAAAATTCATCTGAAGAAAAGAAAGATTGTTGGCGTTCCCAAAGACACTGAGCTTGTGGATATAAGTGATATTAGACATCTTAACACTGGAGAAACCTTTACATACCTGGGCGTGCCTTACAGCCGCATTCAGGACGTAACATCAGTAAAGGAGTCTCTCCGAAGGAGATACAAGCATCTTCTTCGACAGATTTGGTTTTCCAATCTGTCAGCGTTGAACAAGGTATTTGCGACTAACATGCTTGCCGACCCGGTTCTACTATACTCATTTGGGGTGATTCAATGGACGAAGAACGAACTTAAGGTCCTTGATGTCACCACACATAAGATCAGGCATATGCATAAAAGCTTGCATATCAATTCGTCAGTTCCGCGCTGATACATTTCACGCCGTCAAGGCGGATGAGGAATTCTGAATCTCCAGTGTCTTCATAACCGAATTTTTCTAAGTTCAGTTTATAACGTTGCTAATGGCAGAGATCCTCTCCTAAAAATGGTCAGGAACCACGAGATGATTGGTGGAGGAGCGTTCCTTTACAAAGCCGCGGAGTAAGCGGCCAAGACCCTTGGCCTGAATTTTAACATCAGAAGTGAGGAAAGTGCATTACTCCATCTGGATGCTTCACTTCTAAAAGCCGAAGTGAAGAAAGCAGAGTTAGCGAAAATTTCACCCAGAGCTACTCGACAAGAAAATGCAGGGAAACTTTCACAGAAATGTAAAAAAACAGTCCTTGTCGAAGGAGCAAACCTTTGCTTTTGTCAGATCATCAGGGCTTAATTCAGGTACAGAGTGTTTTATTTTCGCATGCCAGGACGGTGTCATTTCCACCTTAGCATACCGTGACCGCATTTTATGTCAAGAAGTTCCAAGCGATAGGTGCAGAGCGTGTCATGAACAAGCTGAGTACCTAGAACACATACTATCGGGGTGTCCCACCCACGCAGGAACGACGTATATCTACGGACATAATGCGGCCCTAAGAGTGCCTTATTACCATCTTTGTCGCTCTTATGGGGTTGGCCGCGACCCTGCCCTGCCGAACGCTCCAAGGGAAATACAGTCAATTGTCCAAAACGAGAAGTGCCAAATTTTCTGGAACTACGATTTTCGGACAGCAGTCTCCGTTGCACCTTCGAGACCTAAAATTGTTCTCCAAGACTTCGAGAAACGAACTATATTCGTGATCGAATTCTCGGCTCCGTCCAAATACAACATCACTCCCAAGGAGAAAGAACAGGAGGAAAGGTATCAAGACTTTTAAAGGGAGCTGCAATGACTGTCCCCAAAATATTCGGTACAAGTAATTATCCTTGTGATAGATGCTCTCGGAAGTGCGAAACTATCACTAGTTCGTAACCTTAAAGCCATACGCGCGTGCCTAAAATATGCCAAGGTATTTGCAATGTTGTTATTTCATCGTGTGCTGTGACCACCCATCTGACGGTTATGAGACGTAGCCGTAAGTGTTATTTACCGTGGTTCTACTGAGAGCCGGTGTCATTTGTTAGATGCCAGTTGTTTTCAGTGGGACCCTGCGGTGGTTGTTTAGCCTTGTTTTTTAATTATATATATAATATATATACTATATGTTATCATTTCCTAGGAATTGTGCAAATGGTCAGGAATATTGTTTTAGTGAAGGTCTCAGTGCTTAAGTGATCTGCTTCATAGATTTCATGCTTTGTGCTGGGAACTGAATCGAAAGATTAAAAAGCGTCTAAGACGGAGCTCGATTACATCGAGAAAAAACTCGTCCAAAAATTCTTATAAATCCAATGAAGACCTGGAAATGGCTACGCGGGAAAAGGATACGGTGTTAGCAGAATCGGAGAAAGCCAAACGCGAATTCGAAATTTTGAAGGAGATGCTAAGCAACTTGATCTGAATCGGAGAAATGAAGGAGCATTGAAAGTGGTCAAGAGAGTGGTGCGAACATGGAAGTTTCAAGAGACACGGACGTTTTGAATGAAAAGAGAGAAGAAGACGTGATGCTGAGTCAAGACGACTGGAGGACATTCGGCGCGAATCAATGAGTACATCCATGAAAAGGCAATCCTAGCCAATCGAGTTGAAATTCACGATGCCGAGAGAATCGACTACTATAAATGAATAGAATTTCGGATGTTGCTTTGTGGAACCAGGCGAGCATACAGCAATTTGAGAACGTGGAAGCTCTGCTTCCTGCGTTTGAAAAAGTGTTGCTGCAGCCTAAGCACACTCCAGCAAGTGCAAGTGATACTAATAATAAAATTTCGCCGAAAGATAGTAAAGTGCTAGGTCGCTGCTACATTTATAGCAAATGGGGTCACTTTGCATCCGATTGTGTGGCTCTCTGAATCACGTGATCAGAGATTGTACTCAGAGGCAGAAGCGTTTGCCCTGTTCCGAGGTGGTAAATGTGGACGCTTGTGAAGAGGACTACGAGTTCCTGAGAAGAGTCAGGTAAGAACTACAACACGACTCGATAGCGGAAACCCGATCAGCTTCATAAAACAAAAGCTGATAACTTCAGTCGTTATTAGGGTAATTTATGTAAAAAATAAAGATTCTTCTGGTGTTGATAATTCTAATTTGATGATTTTTATGTTTATTAATGTAAGCGCAACTATCACTAGTTTAACTAGAGGTATCAGATTAATGGTAGTAGATGATAACACTATACAATTAAAATAACATATTGAGTCGTGATTCATTTAGAAAATTTGTTTTTAAGCTTATTAAAGGTTCTGAAAGTTTTGAAGAGGTACGACACGAAATTTAACATTTACATTACATTTTAAAATAAAAATAAGTCAAAAAGAATTGTTTCTTGAAGAATACTTCAAACCAAAAAGACCAGAAGAGTCCGAAGTCGAAGCTGAATTAACGATATTGGAGAAAGATGATACACCTTTTCAGTTTGGCCCTAGAAAATTGTCTTGTGCTGAAAAAGACGTTTTGAAGAGTATTTTGGATTCTTTGACCAAACAAACACGAATCCAACTCATGATTCGGAATACATATCGCCCATTGTTTTAGTTAAGAAGAAGAATGGTGAGCTGCGTGTGTGTGGATTTATCAATGTCTGAATAAGATGATTATTAAAGATAATTGTCCATTGCCGATGATCGAGGACCAGCTTGGGGTTCTAAATGATAAAAGTTATTTCAGTCGTTTAGATTTTAAAGATGGTTTTCATTACATATCAATTGCAGAAGAATCGCGTAAATATATTTCATTTGTACAATATCATGTAATACTTCCTTTGGACAACATGAGCATTTAATATCTATGTATGCCATTCAGTCTCATGACTGCATTATCGAGATTTAAAAAATTTGTGAACACAGTGCTAAAGAATTTAATTTACTCATGTGACGTAGTGACATACATGGGTGACATACTGATTGCAACTTCTACAATTGAACATAATTTCTCAGTGCTGAAAAAATGGTTTACGTAATTGGTTGCTAATAAGATGGAGCTGCGATTGGCAAAATACAAATTTCTATTCACTGAAACTGAATATTTGGGGTACGAGATTAGTGGTGAAGACATGAGGCTATCAGCTCGCGGAAACGCAGTTGTAATTAATTTTCACGTACACAAAAATATCAATGGTGTACAAAATTTGTTGGGGATTGCTTGACACTTCAGAAAATTTGTTAAAGGGTTCTCAATCATTACAAAACCTTGGTACGATTTACTCAAGAAGGGAGTAGAATTCGAATTTGGGAATGATAAATTAAAGGCCTTTGAAATTCTGGAATTGAAATTAACGGAGCATCCTATCTGGGCGATCTATAACCCATGTGACGAAACAGAGCTTCATTGCGATGGAAGCTTTCAATGTATATGATACAATACTTATGCAGCACAAGAGAGATTTGAAGTTCCGTCCTGTGTTCTGTTATTCACAGCGCACGACAGAGGTTGAGAGTTGCTGTCATAGCTTCGAATTGGAAAGGCTCGTAATTATTTATGTATTAATGCAGTTTCGCATTTATTTGCATGTTATATCATTCAAAATAGTTACTGATTGAAACTATCTAGCGTCAGCTTTGATGAAAACAATACATTAATTTGAAAATCACGAGACAGGTTATGCAGCTTCAAAATTTGGACTGTAGGACTGAGCATCGCATCGCGAATCAGTACCCAGAACCGAACTGTTCGGTTACAGTAATCTAAAGGTTCGATTGTAGTAATAGAACAGTTGGTTTACAGCAAACTAACTGCTTGGTTACAACAATTGACCCCCCCCCCCTACCATTTAACATCAGTGCTGTGGGATTGGGTACTGGTTTGAACGAAGTAAATAATGCATAAAATTATTATACAAGTATTTATAGCTTATTACAAAACCCTAGTTATAATGAATGCAACACACCTATTTGCTGAATACGCTTGTAACTGACGAATTCGGAAACTTTAAAGTTGCCATTTGTCAATTTTTTGTGTTGTAAAAAATATAGAAGATTAAAAAAATATATTATTAGGACTTCACCAACTCCTGTGCGAGAGTCTCGATAATATATTTATCTCGCGCTTCGCGCTCGGTCTTTTTATTCCTCCCACATTTGTGCGCACACTGTTAGAAATGTTTGCAATTTGAGTATACACGGGCATATTAAATTTCTTATATGTTTACTAAATTCATTACACTTTGCAATTTCAGTATACTTACGTATGCTAAATTTCTTTTATGAAGTTATATGTATACTAAATTTAATAAGTGTACAGTAAATTTCTTTCACGTATATGAATTTCATAGTTTCTGTATACTAAAATGCAGATACGTGTTTACTGTATTTAGCTGCGCAAGCGCGTTTTGATTTACGCGAGTCGGCCAACGTGGCCGGTGGCATTTGTTTGAGTTTTTTGTAATGCTAAAAGGTTCGGCATCATGTTTACAGATGATGAAGATGGAACCCACGCGAAACGGAACGCGTATACTGAATTTAGTAAATGCGTATACTAAATTTCGTATAGATGTATACTGAATTTAGTATACATGTATACTAAATTTCATGCACGTGCATACTAAATTCAGTATATGCATATATTAAATTTACTGTACGCTGGTATACTAAATTTAATTTCACGTTGTGCATTCTTGCTTCCATTACATGTATACTAAATCTATTACAGATTTTTCTAACAGGGCAGGCCTTTTAAAAGGAAAGGTCAAAGCATCAACAACTATAATATGGTGATTGTGAATTCTCTTTTGATAAAGCTACTTCGGCTTTAACGAACACATTCTCATCACCTGTCTCGCGCTTCGCACTCGATTTTGTCGAAAAAGCGAACTTTTCTACATTATTTTCAACTTTATTATATCAAATGTATATTATATTTATTTCTGTACCTCGGTCTGGGGCTAGTAATTCAGATGTTGCAAAATAAGGTACACATTTTATTTTTCATGATTACTTTAATATTTGTATCTTATTTTGCATCAAATTTTATTCTCAGATACCCTGAAAAATGTATCATTTCAATAAATTTATATTATTACAATTAATAATATGCATTGGAATTGAAACATACGTATTTTCATTGGCTTTCTCTTATAATTTGAAAAAGCGTATCCTATTTAAAAAAATGTTATTACCCATTTTATTGCAACTTGTGTCGTTTTTCCATAAAATCAATTTATTTTTAATGTTATTTTTCACGATTTAAACTAAAAATACGCACCATAGCGTATGGTGGTTCGAAGAAAATTTGTAGATATAATTTAGGCGACAAATTTTGTTAAACAAAATGTTATTGTGGCTTGTGTCCTTTTTTCCCAAAAGTTAATTTTTCATGTTTAATATGTTTTTATAATAAGACTTTATAACATATTTAAAGATATTTTTTGGTTGAGCAACTTTTTTTTTCGTCTCTTGTGTCGTTTGTCCAAAAATTTACTTAAAAAATTTTTAATAATGCTTTTTACGAATAAAACCGAAACTACGCATCCTATCAAAAAATGTTTAATAACAAAATTGAGCTCCTTGCATACTTTGACCGCAAAATGGAATTTTTTTTCGTGCGGTCAAAATTTAAATTTTCGATTTTTCAAGAAAATTCAAAAGGCTGTTTTGATAATCTTGTGGGGCTTTCAAAAGGTATACAGACGACGACAACAACGACGACAGACAGACAGACACCGACGTAAAAGCTATTCTTTCTGACTCAGGGGGCCTCAAAACGTCGACATTTGATGAAATCCACGAAAGTCATTTTTCACATAAAATCAATACCTTTTCATTATGATGAGAACGTAGAAAGTCCATTGCACTTCACTTTACCTTCAACAGACGCTAATAAAATGTTATGGAACAGAAACACTGATGCTACGGTTAGGCAATCGCGTCATAACAGTAACTGCCTCTTCAGAATGCAGTAGTTCTCGAGTTCGCGCAGTGCGAGTAAGCCATCAGGTTAAAAGAAAATAATTTAGATGGGTGTTCAAAAAACATT
>CAKNWT010289574.1:5806-19704 GCA_932066315.1 Andricus coriarius | reverse complement strand
TTTTTTTTCTAAATTCGAATATTAACACGTGCCACCGGGCACTTCAAAATCCCATTTGATTAACATGGGAAAATTTTGGATTTTCGCAAAATTGAACTCATGTCCCAGGGTTTGATCGAAACATGCCAAGTTTTGCAGATATTGAAGAGGAGTACCTATGAAATAAAACCATACTAATAACTTTCATTTTGAAACCACCCTTACCCCCTGCCCCAGCGCCCCAAATATGACTTAAAACTCAAAAAACTACATTTTTACGTATTATTGTTACTTTGTAGCAATTGCCATCGTCTTCTTCATACAAATAGTTACTAATGGACAATTTAAGTATTTCCCGCGACTCTTTACACAATGTTCAATTGTTTAAACAAACGTAACTTGTTTAAACAATGATTCATTCCCAAAAAATGTAAAAAATAATCGTATTTTCTGATTGAAATATAATAGTTTGTCATTTTTTGAAGAAGTACATTTTTCAAAAAACATTATGTAATTATTTAAACAATTACTTATTGTTTATTCTCAAAACATTTCTAAAAATTGACCCATAGATGTCCACTTTCTTCTCAAATTGGTATCCTATGCTACTTTTTGTTGAATAATTATATAATTTTGATACATATCTTTAATTGTTTAATAAATTTCTATTTGTTTAAACAATTTTGATTTGCTTAAGCAGTTTTTTTCGAAAACTTTAAAAAAATGAAATAAAATACATATAATTATTTTTCTGACTGTATGATGTATAGTAGGAATATATGAACCATTTTTTAATTGTTTAAACAAAAATAATTTGTTCAAACAATTATTTTTCCAAAAATATTTTTCAAATCGTATATTCTGAATAAAACATAATATTGAATGATTTCGAGGAGTAATAAATTCTGCTAAGAACTTAATGTTAATCAAATGGGATTTTGAAGTGCCCGGTGGCACGTGTTAATATTCGAATTTCGAGAAAAAAATTCGGGATTTCCTGTAAGGTTTTACAGAATTTCCAAAGATTCCAAGTTATTTCACTAGATTTTCGGCGATTTCAATAATATTAAGGCATTTAAATGTTCTCAACGTATTTGAATGATATTTCTGCTCAAAGACAACACAAGTCATCGATTACCGACAAAAGATTCTTTTTGTTAGTATTTATTTCAATTTTTATTCGCGGACATTTGACTGAAAATGTGAAAACTGGAAACTAAACGAAAAACGAAAACTAGAGTAAAAACAAAAAAGAAAATGTTAAAAAGGATTTCCAGGGATTTTACAAGATCTACGATGGTTTTAATGATTTTAAGTCTGTTGAACTGGAGTTCTAGCATAAATATTTTTGAAACAAAATAAAATGAAGGTTTTGAAGAAAGTTTAGGATATTTTAAAACATTCCAATGGATTTGCAGTTCATTTTAATATTTTAAACTGATTCGAAAGGATTTGAAAGATTTAGGGTATTTAAAAAATTGCAATTTATTTTCTAGAGTTTCAAAAAGTATGAGGAGATTTCAGTAGATTCTAAAGGAATTGAAATATCTTGAGGTATTTTAAATATATTTCAATAAGTTGAAGTGTTTTCCAAATATTTCAAAGGATTTTACATATTTTAGGGGACAATTCATAATTACAAGAAATTTTCAATAGCTCTACAAAATTGCAAAGGATTTCAAAAGATTCTACAGGGTGTCCCAGACTCAAGCGCCCGGACTTATATAGCTATATTAACATTAAAAAAAAAAAATAGAAAATTCCTTGTCCAAAAATTAGTTGAAGTTTTAGTTTTTGACTTATTAAATGATTAAGCTGGACCAATCAGGAGCACGGTATAAACAGTCGTGCGTACGTGAGCGTGAGTCCAGCGCAGTGTTGTTGAGCGAGGGGAGAACAGCAGTCACTACACTTCGTTGGACGCCCGTTCACGTACGCACGGCTGTTTATACCGCGCTCCTGATAGGTCCAGATTAAACATTTAATAACTCAAAAACTTAAACTTCAACTGATTTTTGGCAAAGGAATTTTAGATTTATTTTTTAAATGTTTATACAGTCATATAAGTCCGGACACTTGAGTCTGGGACACCCTGTATATGATTTTAAATGTTTAAGCGTATTTTAAAATATTCAAATTCATTTTCGAGAGCTTAGAACAGTCTCCAGGGACTTTAAAAACTTTCAAAGAAGTAAAAGCATTGTAGGGAATTGTAAAAGATTCCAAGGAATTTTTGATTGATTTCAATTATTTCAAAGGAATTTCCAAGGATCATAATGACTTAACTACAATAGCCGCGTATAACTAGCCCGATTTGCTGGGATAACCTCGCCTTTTCCTAACCAAACGGCGCATGCTCAGTTCCGCTTTATTACACCCTAGGGAGTAATGAAGCGGAACCGAGCATGCGCGACCGATTGGTCAGAAATAGGTGGGGTTATACCCGCAAATTGGGCTGGATATACGGCTATTGTAGTTAGGTCGGGAAAAAAACAATTTTTTTGTAGAATTTCAAGCTATTTAAAAAAATGTTGCAGTATTTCAGGAAATATCCTCGGATCTTATAGGCTTGTACGGGATTATATAATACCTTAATTTTATATTATTCAATTAATGATTTATTAAGAGTTTATAATTATAATATCAGAAATTAATGTAATAATAATTAATTAGTTATTTATTCATAGTTTATAATTATAAAATAATAAATTAATAATATGATATAATAAAATATTATATATATATATATAGCTCCGGCTGTTCCAGTCAGCCAAGCTGCGTTGGGCTAACTCCCCAATGCAACGAATTATGCGGTTACGTCACCAGTATCGCGCAGTGCCACCCACAATGGGCCTCTATCGGATGGAGGCCATGCTTGATTTGGGAGTGGCAATAGGACAGAAACCGAGCCGACGACCAGGCAATAACCCCGGACAAACGCGAGAACATCGATTTAAGTGGTCCGACAAACTCAGGAGGGACATCCTTACCTGCTGGCAAAGAAGCTTACCGGCGCGAAGACGATTCATGCAGAGGTTACATGACCGTTGGGTCAATATGCACCCGGAATATGCTCATGAAACGCCTCAATATTTAAGAGATCAGGTGTCCTTTTTGCGCAAAAACGGATATAAAGCTCTTTTTCGGCAAGAAGAAGAGCAACATCCTCCAGCGAACATACCACCCGTTCCAGCAAGATCACCTTGGCAGATAGCCGATAATGCCAACATGAGATGTAGGATATCTATCCACCAAAAAGTCTTTTTCAGGATGCACAAATTATCTTAAGCTAATAATGCTCTCCCCGATTTGCTCCCCGAAGACGTTAATCTCTGGAATCTGAACTGTGTAGTTTACGAGAAGGCGGTCTCTCTGCTTAGCGACAATAGAAGCAACGATACTTCAGTACGCCTGAGTAAGACTTGCGAGCGTATTGCACAGCTTCAGTTTAAAATTGAAACGGCGAGACGCCCTGCATCAAATATTCAGTGCGTGATTAGCTACGTAACATCAAATAATAAATTCACTCCAAAAGTTAGGGCACTTGCTCAAAACTTAAGGAAAGAAAATCACACGCTGAACAAGTTTAAACTTTTGGCAATCAAGCAGCACTGGGCGAAAAAAGTAAGATCTGTTTCAACAGCGAAAGAGCGCCTTGAACGGCGAGTAAAATGGATTCAGGAAGATTCCACCTTTTCTACTCATCCTTCCCGCCTGTTTAATAACACGTCACGTGCCGTTAAACATCCGCCTAGTCGAGAAGAGATTTAAATCTTCTGAGAGAAAGTTTATGGAGATACTTATCAGCTAAATGCACACGCTTCAGATATATCACTCTTTCGTAACTTTTCCGAAAGACAAAGTTTGCAGGCTCCAGAGGCCTGCTCCAGAGGCCCTTTTCAGCGCCAGGGCCAGATAAAATCAACAACTTTTGGTGGAAGAAGTTCTTTTCTACGCACCAAAATCTAGCTCGTATCTTTACTACTTTCTTAAACAGAGAACAACCCATTCCGCAGTGGCTAGTGGAAGGACGCACAGTATTGATCCCTAAGACCGGAGATTTGTCCAGTCCACAGAACTACAGGCCCATTGCTTATTTAAACACCAGCTACAAGCTATTCACTGGCATCCTCAAAGAGAGGATATTAACATCTATCGAGCCGGTATGGAGTGCAATAATTGAACAACGTGGATGCAAGAGACGGCTGGCAGGTTGCAGGGAGAACCTGTTAATAGACAAGTGTATTAACCAAGACTCTATCATTTATCGACGCAATCTGTCCATGGCTTGGATTGACTACCGTAAGGGATTCGATAACACGAACCATGCGCTACTTTTTAAGCTCCTTGAGTGCCTGGAGGTGCATTTAAGAATAGTGAGATGCATACAAGAGCTTATACTCTTGTGGCGGACAAGATTTGTCATAACATCTGACAAAAGAAAAGTGACTACCAGCTATATCAAGTATAAGAGAGGGGTCTTCCAAGGAGACTCTCTAAGTCCGATACTTTTCTGCATCTCCCTCTTGCCTCTATATGTTGTCCTCCGAGGCAAAAGCTCTGGATACCTATGTGGCCCGCCGAACAGAAGAGCATATAAGTTCAACCACCTTTTATACATGGACGACCTCAAATTCTTTGCTTCCTCGAAAGAGGACCTTGACGTCCTTGTGGAGGGGGTAAATAGGTATTCTGAAGCGATTGCCATGAGCTTTGGACTGGACAAGTGTTCCTGCGTCCACCTACACCAAGGACGACTAGAAACTACACCATCGAGTGACGATCGGGATGTTCAACTCATAGGCGGAAATACCATTCAACATCTTGCTAATCGAGAAACATATTGATATCTTGGAATACCGCAGGCGGAAACCCAAGATGTGCGTGTGTTAAAAACGGCCCTTGTAAAAAGGTATCGCCAAATTCTCAGAAAAATTTGGGCTTCCGAAATATCTGGAAAGAATAAGATCCAGGCGACCAATATGCTGGCCGTTCCTATATTGCTCTACACATTTGGCGCAGTAAAATGGAAGTTCGATGAGTTAAAGCAACTTGACCGAAGCACAAGTAGGATGATGACAATCCATCCAAGTCATCATCCTAGATCTTCCGCACCTCGAATATACCTACCTCCAGATAAAGGGGGTAGAGGCTTGCTAACCTTGGAGTGTCTTCATCGAAGAACGGTTCTGGCTACAGCCTGCTCAGCTCTAAATAGAGCAGATTCTCTTGTGTGAATCGTACATGAACATGAAGTCGTCAATGTTGCGGCGTTTCTAAACCGCGCCGCAGATAGGGCCGCAGAGGAGCTTGGCCTCCCATTTGATTCCAGCGACACTACACATGGCCTAGCATCACTAACACATTCGGTGCTCAAAAGTCGTGTACAGGAAGCAGAACATACGCTTCTACTAAGAGAACATGTTGAAAAGCCCCTTCATGGTAAATTCCACGGCATCATACGTAGAGAAGAGCTCTCGATTGGTCTGTCCAACATGTTTCTCAAGTCTGCTGCATTCAGATCGGAGACTGAGGGATTTCTTTTCGCCTGTCAAGACGGCGTTATAGACAGCTTAGTTTACCGCGAGCGCATAATGAATATACCTGTAGGCGATACTAACTGCCCAGCATGTAAGCAAGAGCCAGAAACACTTGCGCATGTTCTCAATGGATGCTCAAAGTATGCACGTTACGGGTACATCGAGAGACACAATGCGGCTCTAAAAGTGTTATATTACCATCTTAGGCACTTCTATGGTGTTAATCTATTGCCCGTTTTGCCATACGCCCCGGGGGAACTCGAGTCCGTTGTGGAGAATGATCAGTGTAAGATCTACTGGAATTTCTCATTCTCCACCAGTCAACGTATCAGTGCTGCGAAGCCTGATATTGTCCTCCAAGCTCTGAAGACCAAGATCTTTTACGTGATTGAATTCTCGGCACCAGCCGATGGTAATATCACGGCAAAATCAAGCACTTCTTTTCGAGCTGAGCAGGCTGTACCAAGGGTACAAAGTCCATCTTGTTGTTCTCATAATCGGCTGTCTTTCTTAGCCAACTCAACAAGATTCCGGCTTGCCAGCGTCAGGCTCATTCCATCGCAAACCGGATGCAAAAGGCTGTTCTTCTGGGATCACTTCATCTGGTCCGTCAACACTGTTCCCCATAACATTCTATAAAGAGTGGTAGCTCTAAAAAAGTATCCAGAGGTGAAACCTTTATCTCCAAATGTCCCGTCTGCCGCGTAGGGTCACCCGCGGCTAGAGACCTGACTCCAACGAACAGTGTTCAACCATATTCTCTCGCGTAAATTTCCCGCTCTTGCTTGCCTTCTAGGACAGAAGGAGGAGAAGTGGATGACGTAAACGTTCCAGTTGCGTCGGGATGGTTGCTTTAAGGAATCATGATCGTAGCTTCGGGTGCATACAACTTCTCTAATATACTAAAATAAATACAATTTATAATTAATTAATTATTTGAATCAATTAATATTTAAATTTAATCAAATTTAAATCAATCTAAACTCTTCCCAAACTTACTACATTCAATGGATTGTTTTTATATTCTCAAATTGTTTGCAACTCACATGGTTTTTTCAAATTCAGCTTGGAATTCTTGCGAATTTTACCGAATTCTTTTTATTTTCCCTTAATTCTTCTAAATTCACTCCAATTTTACTGCAATCAACGGAATATTTGGGATTTTTAAAATTGTGTTCCGATCCTTTTGCATTCTTTTAAATGCTGAAGAACATTAATCAAATTATTAATACACATTAGTCAATCTTAGTCGACGGCTACCCTGTCAAACGTTAAATTGGTCTATGCTCAAAAATGATTCCTACCTTTTTCTTTTGGAGATGTTAGTTTGCGGAAAAACAGTGAAACCCCGAACGAAACTGTGCCGAAGGAAAAAATGAACTTGGTGGACAGAATGAAAGTCTGCCAGATGGGGAAGACGAAGTGAAAAGGAGCGGGATGGAGGTCGTAGACACCAACGGAAACAAAGAAAGTGTCAAGCCTGATACTTGTCAGGGTGTGTCTCCATTTATAAGGGGCCGGTCGAAGGGTATGGATGCGATCTTGGTGCCTAAATTCTGTTCTAGAGATCTCACCCTTATTAAGGCGAGACTCAGGGGCAGTAGCGGAGAAAGGCTAAAGGAGTATATCGCCTCGGCCTATTTCCCTGGCGATGCCGGGGGACCACCGCCTCTTGGAGAGGTGGAGGCTTAAATTCAGCACTGTTAGGAGAATAAAATCCCTCTGCTGTTGAGCTGTGATGCAAACTCTCACCTTATGGTGGGAAGAAGCACACACATCAACGACAGAGGGAGTGATGTAATTGAATATATAGCGGGCACAGAGCTGTAGATTCTGAATCGGGGTGATACCCCCATATTCCAGACTGAAAACAGAAGTGAGGTTCTCGATTTGACTCTATGTTCGGGTGCACTGAGGAGCAGGGTAGTGGAATGGAGAGTCTCCGATGAGTAGTCTCTTTCGAACCACAAATATATCGTGTTTCGATTAACCCTAGGAAAACTGGTGGTTTCCAAGATCAGAAACCCCAGAAATACACTTTGGGACTCGTATAAAGAGGAACTCAAAGAGAGGCTTGCGGAATTTCCCACAAGCTATGGTACCATTGATGAGTTAGAGCACGCCGCGGATTTTCTGCGAAGGGCTCTGACTACATCATATGAGAACAATTGCCCTACAAGCACAATTAAGTCTAGGAAAGGAGCAGAATGGTGGAATACCCACCTGGAGAGGCTCCGTAAAAAGACAAGAATGTTGTGCAATAGGGCAAATAGAACTAAATTCCCTTCGGACTGGGACATCTATAAGACGGCCCATCCTGAATACAAGAAAAATATAAGGAAGTATAAGCGAGAAAATTGGAGGGACTTCTGCGAGGAATCGAAAAATATTCCGGAAACAGCGAAGCTGCACAAGATCCTGGAAAAAAATCCGGAAGCTCGCTTCGGGCTAATAAGGCTCGATAATGGTGAGTTTGCCGAAGACGAAGAAGCGTTGGGACAAAAGGGGGATGCTGTGGGTGTTTTTTTTTATACAGAGGGTGCTTTCAGCAATACTCCTCCAGAAGTCATCTGTAGAGAGGCTCTGAGATGTGGCTTGCCGGACCAGCTTGTACGGTGGATAGGAAGTATGCTACCTCGGAGAAGACTCTAAATCTAAAACTCCTAAATAAAGAGGGGTATTAAACTCAGGGATATGCGGCTGAATTTGTAATCCTAGTCAGGGGGGCTCATCTGGAGACGCTGATGGGTCTAATGAGGTTGGCGCTGCGCATTGTAGAGCTCTGGTGCGACAACTCAGGGCTCTCGGTAAATCCTGAAAAGACCAACCTGGTCATTTTCACGAAAAACTATAAAATTACAAAATTTGACGTTTCGGTATTTTGCGTTAGGAGGCTGACATTTTCAGATTCGGTTAGATATCTGGGAGTAATCCTAGATAGCCTTTGGATTGACGCGGGGACTAGGGCCTGAAATGCTTACATGGCTTTACTCTGCTGTCCTAAACTCCAGGCTCCTACATGCGGCCGTGTTCTGGTGGCCACGGGCGTAACTCAAAACAATGCTGGACAGGCCGCAAAGATTACAAACGCGAGCATTTAGGGGTTTGACTCGAGCAATGAGGACTACGCACACAGCGGCGATAGGATTCATGCTATGTGAAGAACCCCTACATATCGCGATAACCGCTAGAGCGGCACACGCGATGGGCCGCCTGGCAAGAGCAAATAGGTGGTTTCGGGGGACTAGGCACACTACGCTCCCGAGTGATATCAGTGCATTGCCGATTCGACAGATGAGGCAAGATAAAATAACAAAACGCTTCAACTTTGCCGAAGCTTTCCGAGTCTGCATTCTAAGCAGGGATCTGTGGAAAGCAAATGGTAACCCGCTCCTCCAAGGGGAAAGCTGGTATACAGATGGCTCCAGGGGTGAGGAAGGGTCAGGATCAGGAATTCATGACGGCAAGAGAGGGAGAGGGATAGGGATACTACTTGTTCGACACCCTACTGTCTTTCAGGCGGAGGTCCTGGCCGTCCTTCGCTGTGCTGAAACACTTATAGAAGCAAACGCTGCTGGTAGGCAGATTACGATCTGTTCCGACAGCCAAGCGACACTAACTGCAATAGGGAAACCACACATAACATCATAACTGGTTTGGGAATGCAAAAAGGCATTAAACCAACTTGCAGAAAGAAACAATGTGGCTCACATATGGGTCCCTGGGCACACAGGGATCAAGGGCAACGAAAAGGCGTACCAGTTGGCAAAACGTGGCGCAGCAAGTGAGTACATAGGACCAGAACCGGTTCTGGGAATAGCGTCTTGCTGTATCGATTTGGCCATTAAAAGCTGGATCCGAACAAACCACCGGGAATACTGGGAGCAGATCCAGGGTTGCCGTCAGGCGAAATCGATCCTGAGTTATACCCATAGGATGGACAGAGCCAGGAAAATCCTGGGTTTACCCAAGAAAGATATAAGGACAGTGGTACAGATCCTAACTGGACACAACCACTTAAACTATCAGATGCACAAAATGGGGTATACCCCACGACAGAGTGCAGGAGAGTAGGCAGGTATGATGAAACATCCCTCCATGTACTATGTCAGTACCCGGTATTTACTGGGCTTGGGCAACAGGCCCTCGGGACCCATTTCATGGGACCAGAGGAACTTACAACGCGATCAGTAGTCTACATACTAGGCTTCGTCAAGAGGTCTCGGGTCAACTGCTGAGAGCGAATAAGTAAGGGTGTGGCACAATAGGCTTTATAGCTTGAGCGCCAGAGGAGCTCACCATGGGCTCCTCGCCCGTCCTAAAACTATCTACTAACTAACTATCCGCCACAACGGAAAAATAATTTTCAGAAATTGTTAAGAAGTCCGAAAATCAGGTTACATTTATCTAAATAAATATCCAGTTTTCTTGGCAATAAAAACTTTTATTATGTACCCAGCACGTTATTATACACATTTAGGGTCCTTCGAGCCGGATAGTGCAGCATAATCTGGAGATAAAGTGCACAAAAGTTCGTGCAATTCTTTGTGCGCCGCAAAAAAAAGACGCCTTCGCTCGCGACTCGGACTGACAGACATAGAACAATGGACATTGTTTAACTCAGATACGCCGCAATAAAAAAATCGGTGTTCAAGTGCGGAAGTTTTATCGACTCTACACAAGTGTACAAGTGCACAAGTTTAAACTTTGTTAAATACAAAATTGATAGCACATGCGAGGACTCGCATTTTAGAAACACATACATGGACAGCTCTGTGCGCAGCGTGAATTATCACCCACACAGGTCCTCTTGGATATTCAGGTTGCAGAGATATCACAAATAAAGAGTGAATTTATTCTGTCAATCCCCTCCTACCAAAATAAGTCAATAATTATCTAAACTGAAAAGACGTCAAGGTAAAATAATGAGTCAGGTCGAAAGATTCATTGAATTTATAGAGGGTGAACAGACAAAAGGTAAAATAGATAGCCGGTGAAATACTTTAACGCCCTTCTGGGAAACCTTTGATAACGTTCAAAATGAGATAGAAGATTTAGAGATGGCACCATTCGATAATGAGCAAGACAAACAGAATCAAATAGAAATATGGGACGAGAAACGCATTCAATTCGAGGATCAGTTTCACAAACAATGCGGTTAGCTAAGGATAAGTTAGATGCACTTCATTCAGTTTCTCAAGCCGCTCTACCAGAAAACAACGGAGAGAATCAAGCGCAACCAATTCCATTAATTGTTTCTAAACCGGTTAATTACAATTTTCCGTTGTTAAATCTACCTAAGTTTGAGGGAAATTATGACAAATGCTTATTGTTTAAAGACACTTTTACCGCCACTGTTCACGAAAATCAAGATGTGCCACTGGTTATCAAATTATAGTATTTGCGTGGCTCTTTAGAAGGTGATTCTTTACAACTAATAAGTACAATTTCGACTTCAGCGGATAATTATACCGTAGCCTGGGAATTGCTCAAAACTCGGTACGATAACTACGTTCGCTCATTGATCACATTCAGACGCACACGTAAGCTCTCAAAAATTTAGAACAGCCAGTAGATCAGCGGGGAACTATTTTGATTTATATTATCACAAACAAGCTAGATTTTGAGACTAGATGAGATTGAGAAAATCGAGTCAATAATATTAATGCAGAAGCGATGCCAACTTTAGATCAGCTAATAAGATTCTTAACCAACAAGTGTCAAACTTTAGAATTATTAGACAAAGACAAGTCTAACTCGCATGATTGGAATAAGTTTTACAACACAAAAAGAGATAAAAAGGTAGCGCTGTCTTCAGCGACTCAAACAACATTTTCAATTTGCAATGGATCTCATTTTATATTTCATTGCGAAAAATTCAAAAAGATGGATGCTCGCTCTAGAATCTCGCAAGTAAAGGAGCACCAATTATGCCTGAATTGGTTAGGGAAAGGGCATTTTAACAGAGATTGTAGGTCTTCCTCTTGTAAGATATGCAATAAACGTCATCATAGTTTACTTCATTTAGAACGACAGACTTCTTCTAATGACAAAGTTAAGTCGGAGTCTAAAGAATTTCAACAAGTCACTACGATTTGTACGGAACAAAAGTCATTCAATTGAAATAATGATTTTCCCCACGATTTGCGTCAAGCGGTTAGCACAGAAATAACAGCATCAACTGTTAATCTTAGCAGGGACATAACAGCATCAGCTTTTAATCATAACAGGGACATAAAAGCATCAGCTGTTAATCATAACAGAGACATAACGGCATCAGCTGTTAATCATAAAACAGACACGACAGCATCAGCTGTTAATTTTAACAGTGGCATAACAGCTTTAGCTGTTAATCATAGCTCTCAGAATCATATGGCAATATTTATGACTATTTTATCGAGAGCCCTAATTGATATTTATGATAGAGACGGAAACATTCACACTTGTAGAGCTCTTCTAGACACAGGATTGCAACCTAATATGATTTCTACAAAGTTACTCAAGAAGCTAAAATTACCTTGGGAAGATGTATAATTGTCTGTTATTGCAGTGGCAGCTATGAAAGCTGGAGTCTACAAATCAGATACAGTTAAAATCAAATCCAAAGCAGACAATTTTGCTGTACAACAAAAACTTTTCATTTTGTACTCAGCACGTTATTATACACTGCTTCACTCACTAAAAATAGTCGCGTTTTTAATTGTTGGAAACTACCACAATTCCAATTCTCAGTGGTACAGTTTCAAATCCTTGTAATTTAAAATTGTTTCTGTATTTGCAAATGTAGCATTTCCAGTCCATGTATCCGGTCTAAATGCCTACATTACCGACTTTTTTTTTAAACAAGCTCATGTCTACACGAAATGAGATATCGACTCGAAAATTGGGGGAATTAAATAAAAGGTACTATAGACGGTTTATCTATTCATAATTGTTTATAATTATGAAATAAGAATGTATGAAAAGTAATTTTTGTTTTCTGATTGCAAACACGTTGGAACCGATAAAATTATTGAGTACTTTCTATTTCCTTCTAGAAACTTGAAATTCGATATCTCATTATATGCAGACAATAGTTTGCAAAACGTAAGCGCCGGTAATTTAAATATTTGTTTATTTATCGCAAATTTTCCATGCAAAAAATTGTTAGTAAATTTTTCCTGAAAAAAATTGTTAGTAAATTTCGAAGTCTGGTTTATAGAATAATTTCTATTTTAATTAATTTGTACATTAAATCTTTCCGATTGCACTATCTAGATATATAAGAATAATGAATCTTTGAGAATAAGGGCGATGATTTTAAAATGTCTACAAAGTTTTCCAGATTTTGTTATTTTCAATGAGAAATTTACACGTCTCCTCCAAGATATTCAAGTAATAATTTTCTCTCTGGTAATAGCAAATTTTTGTCAGTTTTCTGAGTGTGCCTTTCTGAGGGCGTTTTAAATTCTAGGAATGCGAGTAATATTAGTTTTCTATAAAGCGAGAATAGGGTGAAAATACTTACCTTATTTATACGATTCTACGTTATGCGCCATCTTCATATGTTTTTTGCACGTTACAGCACAACATGATATGTAAGTAATTCAATGAATAATTTTAAAAAAATTGCACCGTTATTATCGATTATTATTATCAGCGAGTTCACAGCGAGATCCCTTCATCACTTGACACACTTTTTTATTTCTATTATTATTCTAAGGAGAAATTTATTTTTAATTTAAGTTGCAGTGATGCTGTTGCATTCTCAATCATTCGCACATATCATTAAGTAATTTAAAAAAAGAAAATCACAAATTGAATTTTCCATTATAATTTAAAATTCCCGCCAATACAGATACGACTTTTACCGACAGTGCGTTTTCGTAGTACGATCAAGTGCGCTTGAGCTATCAGCGCCATCAGCTGTGAGTTGGCTTGCTGCACCACCGCGAATCCCCTTCTGGGTTCTCGATAATTTTTAAACAGCATTTTTGAAACCTCAAAACCGAAAGATCATCGGTAGTTGGTAAGTTTCAAGTCCTTCATAGATTTCGCCATTTTTGTGCACCTCGTTCCAACAGCCTTAAACACGAAATAATTAACTTTTCTCAAAGAAATGTGTAGTTAAGTGAATCCAAAAAACTAACTAATTTACAATTTTAAGAAAGTTTTAACTTTGGCACGAATTTGGTATCAATTTTCTAATTGTTTACTATTATTCACTACATAAAAATGTACCCATTAAAAATTCAACATAATTTATTACCACATTGGAAAATTTTGTTTAATTTGCCAAAATTAACATTTTTAAATCCGTACACAGAACAACAGATATTATTCCATCGAAGTAAAATTTTGAGGCTTACTACTGTTAAGCAAATACATTTTGAACTCACT
>CAKNWT010289565.1:775-12590 GCA_932066315.1 Andricus coriarius | reverse complement strand
TTGGCTAAAGTAGAGGATTTCCAACAAACAAAATCTGGGTGGAGATTGAAAGAAATTATAAATTTAAATATAAATATAAATAAATATGCCCCTTTTACAGTAGGTTCATCAACTTTTTTGAGATTGCCTAAATTTATTAGGGACAAAAGAGCAGTTGTATATGTTGAGAACAGTGATGAGTACTGTTTTCTTTGGTCGGTAATGGCCGCCCTTTGTCCTGCTGACAAGAAGACCGATCGCATTACTTCCTATCCTCATTTTGACACACTCTTGAAACGTGATGGAATCAACTTTCCCATCACTTTTGAAAATATCAAAACATTCGAAAAAATTAATGAATTGCGTATAAATGTATACGGTATAGAACACGAAGAAAATAGGGAAAAAGATGAGATTGTCTCCCTGTATATAAGCAATGAAAAATCGAGATGCCCCACAATTCACCTTTTAATGCTTGAAAATACCGATTTTGATTCTGGTAATAGTGACAGCGAAAGTAATCCCGTGTATCACTTTGCATGGATTAAAAATCTATCTCGACTCATAAATTAACCGTTTACAAATTTTAAATGTCGCACATGGTTCTGTGATAGGTGCTTGTGTCATTTCAAATTGAAAAAATCTCTAGTAAACCACCGAGCTGATTGCGAAAATTTAAATAAATGTAGAGTCATACTCCGAACAGAGGAGGAGGGTGGGAAGATATTGATGTTTAAAAATTTTAGGTACAAAGAAAATTGTAGGATAGGTGAATAATTGAGCAGAGAAAAACCACGAAGGATGGATTTATTCAGAAGGAACCCTAGCACATCTTCAGCAGCTTGACTAGCTTACAACTGAGATCGGTCAAAAGGACCGGCTAAGATGGCGGTAGCCTCGCGTTGTCATGGCTACATGTATAATGTCCGGTGTATGAATTAAGTCACATTTCCAACACTTCCTCCCACCGTAATTATACTTTAATACCTGTTACAATCTCTCAATAAAGTACAACACATTTATTTTATAGGATTCATCAAGAATTAAAAAAAACTACAATATAAAATTTGACACACGAAGAGTTTTTTTTTCGTTATTTTGATTTGGTTATCGAAGCCATTAGCTATTCGATTTGGTAGTCTCATCTTAAATTCTTAATGCTCTTCTTAAGCTCGTTCTTCATTTGAGCAACAAATCTTAATTACGTGTTTGATCCATTATAATTTCCTGGAAGAGAAGGATTTCAAGTTAATATATTAATAGTTAATTACAAATTAAGGTTTATTGGTCTCATTCATAATGGCTTTAACAAGTTTCTTATGTAATTCAAAGGTCAAGGGTTTGGTTAAAATATCCGCTAATTGATATCTAGAGGGAATCCATTTGATATTAACTATATTCCTTTTTACACATTCTTTAACATAATTTTCTTTTATTTCGGTCATGTGTCTCAATTTGTTACCTCCATCAGTTTTCGCGCAGAACTCTGCGGCTTTGTTATCACATCTTAGGGTTAATGGACGGAAGCTCTTATCAATCATGAGGCTTAAGGATTTATCAGTACTAATTATACTTTTACACGCGTAGCTCATAGCTACGTATTCGGCCTGACAAGTTGATAGAGAAACATAACTTTGTTTCTGTGTTCTCCAGGCAACAGTGTCACCGAATACCTTGATCAGGTGTCCACACGTAATAAGTCAGACCCAATTCTTTAGTTCCTAACAAGTATCGTAACACCCTGTTTACCATTTTCCATTCATTATCAGTGGGATTATTTTGGTGTCGGCTAAGAATATTTACAGTATAAGCAAGATCGGGGCGAGTGGCACCTGCCAAATAGAGAAGACTACCCACAACTTCTCGGTACGAAACTGAGTTTGAAAAACTTGTCTCATCTTTAGTTTCACATTCTGTATCTTCTCTTAATTTTCTTTCACGGTTATTCACTTGAGCAGTAACCATTGGAGTTCTCTGAGGGTACATACCCGGATAGCTGAATTTTTCAAGCAGCTTAGATATAAATTTATCATTGATTTAAGGTCATTGCACGGTTGTTCCTATCTCTCTTAATTTCGATACCAAGAAATTCAGTTGGTTCGCCAAGATCTTTAATTTTAAACTCCTTTTGCAAATTTACTGTAATTTCGTGTATCTTTTCTTCATTATTCCCCGTCTTTAGTATATCATCAGCGTAGAGCAAGAGCAAAACAAAACTCTCACCTTCTTGCCACTTAAATAAGCAGGGTTCATTATCATCAGCAAACAGACCTAGTTTATTGGCGACTTCGGTGAATTTCGTCTTCAAGTTCACCGTTCAAGAAGGCTGTTTCTACGTCATTTTGATAGACTGACAAGTCGTACTTGTTCGCTACATAAGTTTCTTTGACATCATAAACTCTTTTACCTTTAAAACCTGTTGACCACAGCCTTATGTAGAATAGTTCCGTCTGGTTTATGCTTCCTTTTGAAGACCCATCTTGAGTCTACGGTAAACGCTCCGCTACCATCTTTCATCATAGCAGGTCTTGGG
Organism: Andricus coriarius; assembly: GCA_932066315.1. Taxonomy (NCBI): domain Eukaryota; kingdom Metazoa; phylum Arthropoda; class Insecta; order Hymenoptera; family Cynipidae; genus Andricus; species Andricus coriarius. The sequence goes on along the minus strand of CAKNWT010289565.1, from coordinate 10,078 downwards.
ACGAATGTGTAGACTTTATTTTCTTTCATGGCATTAATTTCGATGTCAATCGCGCCTTTCCAAGCTTTCGAGTCCTTAGATTGCATCGCCTCTTCAAAAGAACTTGGATCCTTATTAATTGTAGCTAACAGTGCATGATAAACTTCGTCGGCAGTCCTCAGCATATCTTCGGGTTCTTCTTTTTCTTTAAGCTCAACATCATTCGAGGCGAGAAAAACTTTAATTGAGTCTTCAGTAACACTTTTGTCATACACATCTTTATTTGACTCGAGAGTAACCGGATATTTTCGCGGCCTTCCTCTGTTTTTCTTGACTGCTCCCTCCTCTTTCGAAGAGTCATTTTGTTTTTCGATTTTCTCCACGTCAGCTTGGGGTTTCTCATCCGCATTAGCTTTGTGACACTCGGTCTCTAAATCTTTCTCATATTCAATAAACCAGCTTTCTTTATTGATATTCTCATCATCAATAGGTCAATCCTTAATGCCATTTCTTTTCCAGACATCTCCGTATACTAATTTTTCATTAAATCTGACGTTTCGACTTTCATAAAACTTTCATTATATCTCATCAAGTGCAGTTTCTGTCTTATACTGGCTGGGTTTAGATTAGTTTCGGAGCGTTTAAAATTTTCTAAGAATTTAATTAATTCAACAGGATCTTTGATTTTAATTGCACTCGAAATGTAAGATTCATCGAGTCTACTCAATATGATATCGCGAGTATCATGTCAGTGTCTTTCTTTAGTATCGGTATCTAAATTTTCCGTTATTTTCCCTTCTTTATTTATTACATATAGTAAACCATTTGATCTTAATTCGGATGACAGAAAATCATAAAAATGTTCAAATTTAGTTTTTTTACGCAGTTTATAATCTCTTTTAACGCGGATTGAGTTACCATTATTATTAAGTACTTGAATATTTACTGATTCTTTAAATGCTTCTTTTAAAGTTGAGGTAACTGCACTCGTGATTAAATCCTTTTGTGACTGTGTGCTTCCCCCAGATACAGGCTGATCGTTATTTTTGGGGGTTGAATTAGTTACCTTATCTTCAGATTGTTTCACATCTTTATTTTGTGGCAGAGAAGCAGTGCCGGAACCTCTATTCGTAGAGTTAGCTCTATCGGTATATGTCTCTGTGTCGGATGATTTTTCTTCTAGTTGCTCGTTGTCATAAGCACGGAGCCCATCTGTGATTTCTTGTGGGAGCCGCTGCATCTCTCGGTGTTGATTTTCTCTTTCCGTCGAGGATTTTCTGATTTCCGTTTCACAGGCGACATATAGATCTTTCATTTTTTATATAGCATCTTTCTGTTCTGCCACCATTTCTTTATAAATGTTGATTAATTCTGTCACATTTTTGTCGATGTTGTCCGCCACTCTCTTGCTGGTGTTGATTGCTTCAATCGCAGTATTTAGAACATCGGCCTGTTTCTTCATGATGTTAGAAGTAGAGTTGCAGCAATCTTTAATAGTTTGCAACAGTTCCACCGTTAAGCCGTGTCCCTTTACCTCATCTCCATCTGTAAAATTTGACACCTGTTTTACAGATTCACAACGCATCTTAGGATTTGACAGGTCTTTATTTGTACTCAAATCAAAATCTTTATTTAATAGGACATTCGTTTCAAGCTTAGAACGGTTGTCAGAGGATCGATTCACCCATTTACTATATTTATATTTTGTCAGATCAACATAAAATTTCTCTTGTCTGAGTACGGTGGGTTTTATTTTACCTGAATTCTTAAGTACGACCTCATCAACCGGTGTAGGTATTTTTTGTTTACTTAAAGCGCCATCAGCACTCTCAATTTGAGGGTCACTTGTCGGCTTCTCGGCTGATTTTTCAGTCATACTGGCTTCAGGTTGATCCTTCTCGTTCTGATGGATTTCGCACAAGGACACCTCGATCTGGCCGTTCTTATCACAACTCGTCTTTTTAACGTTCAACAAGGCTAACCACTCATCTTCAGTCATACGTGACTTTTCTGTAAACATCATAATGTATGAGATATCTTTGTGCTGTGCTTCTGATTTATTTCTACCGAACACAAGCAAAAATAATTTGAAACAGATAGCAGTTTCAATACTCCGAACACAAGAGTATTTAGGCTGTAATCTTAGTTATCAAAAATTATAATGAAGAACACATTCAGAGCAACTTCCGATAACCCAACAGAGAATCGGTGTCAATAAGCTTAATAATTATTAGATTAAATATATTTTTATATATCACAAAGGTGACTGTCTCGTTTTCTATTCTAATCTTCAGTGTCTCGTCTTCGTGGATTTTCAATATTCCAAAGGCTTCGGCGTTACTTTTCACAAAGGCTTTGAATATTTGATATTCCTCTGTATAAGAGAATTTTTAATTAGTTAACTTTAAATGAGCGCTCTTAACTAAAATTTCTTAATTTGCAATTTCTTCATTTATTTCGAAATAAAATATGAAAAATAATTTGATGTACACTAGTTGTATCTCAAATTAACATTTCAATCAGCTGATATCATTAGTTTGATTGCACATTTACCAAGTACTGAATGCTATTAGTAGATAAACAAAATTGAACGGAGATCCCGAGAGCGAGATTTGGGAAAACAAAGGTATTCTGAATTTGCTTAGTATCGAGTAGTTATAACAATTTGTACTTGTGAAAAGAACTCATCTTAAGGTAGAAAGTATCACATATGCGGGCTACAGCATAGTACTATAGTATGCGTGCATTGATTCACGTAGTAGCAAGCGAGCGAGATATAGATTTAACTTTCTTTTCATACATCTATCCCTTTTTAATAAACGAGCACCCCGGCCAGGAAGTAGAAAGAGACGGAGAAAAAGAGACAGAGTCAGTTCCGCTCTCCGCCACAGTCACCCACTCCCGGACTAGCGCGCTCGAGCACGTTTTGCTTTCCCGCTTCTATTCGATCCTTTTTTAGAATTTCACTTTTGTTGAACTATTTACACTTAATTACCTCAGAGTTATTAGTTTTACTCATCTTGATTAACCCCTGTCAATTTTAAGAACGAAACTTTAACGCACGTGCGTGGCCACGAGCACGTATGCAAAATTTGATATCGTTCTTTTCTTTATTGCGGGCACTCAACATTTTAAAACTCTCACTCAATCTCAATATTGTAAACATTATATGCACATATGTATTTCTTACTGCAGCTCGCCAAATCGATTCACTTTTTTATTATCAAAAAGAAACACCCCACTTCCAACTCTCTTCAATCCAACGAATCGTTCTCAACTTGCACTTACCGGCATTGCCATCAATCTCGTCCGCCATTATGAAGAGAGACAAGCATGCGCTTTTCCCTGATGTCGGCACATGTACTCTCTTTTTTTCGGCAAACTTGCAACACTTTTAACTTTTACAACACAACACTATTTTTGCGCAGTGGAAGCGTGCTGGGCCCATAACATGTAGGATAGGTGAATAATTGAGCAGAGATAAACGATGAAGGATTGATTTATTCAGAAGGAACCCTAGCACGTCTTCAGCAGCTTGACTAGCTTACAACTGAGATCGGTCAAAAGGACCGCCTAAGATGGCGGTAGCCTCGCGTTGTCATGGCTACAAGTATAATGTCCGGTGTATGAATTAAGTCACATTTCCAACAAAAATGTACCATTTGCAGTTTATGCAGACATTGAATGTTTGCTGGAGCCAGTTACAAATTCACAAATAGATCAAGCGGCGTATCAAAAGCTTATCCCCACGAGTGTTGCGTGTTATACACAGTGTAATTTTGATGATTCAACTTCAAAACCAAAAGTTTATCGCGAAAAAGACTGTATTGAATGCTTTGTAAAAGAATTAAAAGATTTAGCAGTTAAAGTAAATTCTCGTTTGCAAAATTCCGTACCAATGGAAAAATTAACACCAAAGCAAAAACAAGATTTTCTAAATGCTCAAGTATGTCACATTTGTGAAAAAGAATTTAAAAAAGATTATGTTTAACATCGCGATCACTGCCACTTCACAGGTAAGTACCGTGGTCTAGCACACGGAAGCTGCAACGTTAATTACAAAGACACTCATGTAATTCCAGTAGTTTTCCATATTTTATCTGGCTACGACTCACACTTTTTCATCAAAGAGTTAGCCAAAAGTTTTGAGGGACATATCTCATTACTGCCAATTAATAAAGAAAAATATATCTCATTTACGAAAGATGTTCCAGATACTAAAGTCAAACTCAGATTTATCGATTCTTTCCGATTCATGCCCAGTAGTCTAGAAAGATTAGCCTCATATCTCAATGACAGTGAAAAAACAATTACAAGAAAATTTTGCAAAAATGAAAGTGAATTCAATCTATTGACGAGAAAAGGTGTATTCCCATATCACTACATTGACAGTTGGCAAAAATTGGAAGAAGAGAGTTTACCTCCAAAAGAGGCATTCTATTCAAAATTAAATGATTGCCATATTTCCGACGAAGATTATCAACATGCGTGTAATGTGTGGGAAACTTTTAATTTGCAAAATTTAGGGTAGTATTCAGATCTGTACCTCAAAACCAATATTTTACTTTTGGCAGACATTTTTGAAAATTTTAGGAAAACTTGTTTTGCAACCTATAAATTAGACCCTTTGCACTATTACACAGCACCTAGACTTTCTTGTGATGCAATGCTAAAGTACGCAGGAATTGAACTGCATTTACTAACTGATGCAGAAATGTTACTATTAATTCAAAAAGCAATCAGAGGTGGTGTTTCACAGTGCTCAAACAGTTTTGCAAAAGCAAACAATCGATTTATAGGAGAAGATTTTAATCCATTCGATCCAGAGTCATATATTTTATACTTTGACATCAACAATCAGTATGGTAAAGCTATGAGTGAATATTTACCATATCAAGATTTTGAATGGTTTGAAAATTTTGAAAATAATCCAAATTTGTTTAATGTGCCTGATGATTCACCTGAAGGTTATATTCTTGAAGTTGATCTAGAGTACCCAGAAGAGCTTCACAATTTGCACAAGGACCTTCCATTATGCCCAGAACACTTTGTGCCTCCTGGTTCAAAATGTACTATTCCAAAGTTACTAACCAATTTGCTACCAAAGAAAAATTATGTACTACATTACCGAAATCTGAAAATGTACTTGAAATTAGGCATGAAACTAACGAAAATTTATCGAGTGCTTAAATTCAAACAAAAGGCGTGGCTAAAAGAGTACATTGATTTAAATACAGAACATAGAAAAAGAGCAACCAACGAATTTAAAAAGAATTTCTATGAATTGATGAACAATTCCGTCTTTGGAAAGACTATGGAAAACGTCGAGAAGCACAAAGATGTCAGGCTTGTAACAAAATGGGAGGGAAGAAATGGTGCAAAAGGTCTAATTGCTAAACCAAATTTCCATAGTTGTACCATATTCGATGAGGATATGGTCATTATTGAAATGAAAAAAACTAAAATTTTGTCCAATAAACCCATCTACATTGGATTTACGGTTCTTGATATCTCCAAAATTATCACGTACGATTTTCATTATAACTATATTCTGCCAAATTTTGGAAATTGTGCAAAATTACTATATACAGACACAGACAGTCTCATCTATCATTTCACTGTTCCCAACTTTTACGAATACATTAAACGGGATAGTCATAAATTTGACACGTCAGATTATCCTCCAGATAATGTTTATGGAATTCCTCTAAAGAATAAAAAAGTATTAGGCCTGATGAAGGATGAATGCAACGGCAAAACAATGACTGAATTTGTGGGCTTGAGATCGAAATTATATGCATATAAAGTTCTGGATGAAGATGCAAAAAAGAAGGCTAAGGGTGTCAAAGGGTCAACACTAAAAACCATAACATTCGACAATTATAAGCAGACTCTCATATCTTTCCAAAATCTGATTAAAACTCAACACCTAATCCGAAGCCGAAAGCACGAAGTTCACACCATCATCCAAGACAAGATTGCTCTCAGCAGGCGTCACGATAAATGAATGCTGCTCCCTGGTACCACAGACACTCTTCCATGGGGATATAAACGTAGAATCTCTGAACCCATGGAAGTCGATGTGTCCAATGTATAAAGTAATAAATATATGTAGTATTTGTATATATGTAAATTGTTACTGTAAGCTATTAAAAATTGTATATGTATATATGAGTAGAAACGAGCGAGTTGATAAGCATCATGATGTGGATATATGAGTGGAGGAGTGAGATAGATACATAGAGAGATAGATAGAGAGAGAGAGAGAGAGAGAGAGAGAGGCATAAGATTATCATATGTACTGTATATATAAACTTTGATGTAGTAGATATAGTCTACAGTGATTGGAATGAATCATCTTTACAATGTAAAAATTGTACATATGTAAAGATATCTTTAAATATCTTTAAAGATAATTGAAAAAGGAATCGAAAAAAACTGTACACTTCTTTGTAAAATGCAACTTATTGCAAATGAAAAAAGAAAATTAGTTGAATCTACATTGGTGTTTTTTATTTAATGCAACCTGAAAATCATATTTTTTAGGTAATTTTCTTTTAATTGAAGAAATCCAATGCAAATCATATTCTTAAGCTGATGTAGCTATCGGATGCAACCTGATCCAGCAGGCGTAATCTCTCAATGCCGCTGACGATGCCAACGATGTTGACTGACTGACCTACCCGTTCGTTTATCTACTATTCGCACTTATTATTCTAAGGACAAGGAACTCTGAAAAACAACACAAAAGTTTCTTTTTATTTGCTTTTTTTATTTATTTCCAAAAAACAGGAAATTATACGTGAAATAAGTAGTCTATAAATTACATGTATATATTTAAAACAATAAGGTTAAACAACCACCGCAGGGTCTCACTGGGAGCTACTGCCATCTAAAAAATGGCAGCGGCTCCCAGTAGGACCGCGGTAAATCCCATTCATGGCCACGTCTCACAACCGTGAGATGAGTGGTCACAGGACACGATGAAATCACAACGACAGGCCGGCGAAACCCTCATGTGTTTTGAGCACACGAAGCGACCCAAGGATGACAGCTTTCTGCATCCATTTCGCAAGTGCCTTGGCATATTTTTGGCATGCGGGAATGGCTTTAAGGTTACGAACCAGTGATAGTTTCGCACCTCCGAGAGTACCTATCACAAGGACAATTACTTGTACCGAACATGTTATATTCGGACGGGGCCGAGAATTCGATCACGAATATAGTTCGTTTCTCGAAATCTTGAAGAACAATGTCAGGCTTCGAGTGTGCAACGGAGGCTGCAGTCCGAAAATCATAGTTCCAGAAAATTTGGCACTTCTCATTTCGGACAATTGACTCTATTTCTCTTGGAGCGTTCGGCAGGGCAGGGTCACGGCCAACACCGTAAGAGCGACAAAGATGGTAATAAAGGACTCTTAGGGCTGCATTATGTCTGTAGAAGTACGTTGTTCCTGCGTGGGTGGGACACCCCGATAGAATGTGTTCCAGGTACTCAGCGTGTGCATGACATGCTCTGCACCTATCGCTCGGAACTTCTTGACATAAAATGCGGTCATGGTATGCTAAGGTGGAAATGACACCGTCCTGGCATGCGAAAATGAAACCCTCTGTACCTGAATTAAGCCCTGATGATCTGAGGAAAGCAAAAGTTTGCTCCTTCGACAAAGACTGTTTTTCTACATTTCTGTGAAAATTTCCGTGCACTTTCTTGTGGAGTAGCTCTTGATGGAATTTTTGAACTTCTGCTTTCTTCACATCGGCTTTCAGAAGTGAAGCATCTAGATGGAGTAATGCACTTTCCTCACTTCTGATGTTAAAATTCAGGCCAAGGGTCTCGGCCGCTTGCTCCGCGGCTTTGTAAAGGAACGCTCCTTTGCCAATCATCTCGTGGTTCCTGACCATTTTTAGGAGAGCATCTCTGCCATTGGCTACAATATAAGCTGTACTCAGAACAATTCGGTTATGAAGACACTGGAGATTCAGAAGTCCGCGTCCTCCTTGACGGCGTGAAATGTATAATCGCGGAACTGACGAATTGATATGCAAGCTTTTATGCATATGCATGATCTTACGTGTGGTGACATCTAGGGCCTTAAGTTCGTTCTTCTTCCATTGAACCACCCCAAACGAGTAGAGTAGAACCGGGACGGCAAGCATGTTAGTCGCAGATATCTTGTTCAACGCTGACAGATTGGAAGACCAAATCTGTCGTAGAAGATGCTTGTATTTGCTTCGGAGAGACTCCTTCACTGATGTCACGTCCTGAATGCGGCTCTCTGGCACGCCCAGGTATGTATGGGTCTCTCCAGTGTTAAGATGTCTGATAACACCTATATCCACAAGCTCAGGGTCCCCGGGAACGCCAGCAATCTTTCCGTCCTTCAGATGAATTTTGGCACATTTATCCAATCCAAAGTCCATCCCAATCTCTCCTGTGTACTCCGCGACGATATTTATGGCCGTTTGAAGTTTGCGTCTACCAGAGGCATAGAGCTTCAGGTCATCCATATAAAATACATGAGTGACCTTATGCTCACGCTGGTTAGTGTCGCCACAGAGGTATCCAGCAGAATTGCGTAGAGCGAGAGATAGAGGCAGAAGTGTGATGCAAAAAAGCAAAGGGCTCATGGTATCGCTCTGAAAGACGCCCCTCTGGAAGGTGACGTTGTTTGTTGTCACACGATAATTTCCAGATGAGATAGTAAATCTAGTTTTCCAAAGAGGCATTAATCTCTCTATGCATCTCACTATGTATGGATGCACCTTCAAGCTTTCCAACAGACAGATGATAAGTCTATGAGAGGTTGAATCGGAAGCTTTCCGGTAGTCAATCCAGGCCATTGACAGGACGCGTTTATGGGCTGCAGCGTCTTTGCAGACACACCTGTCAATTAGCAGGTTCTCTCGACAGCCTGCTACACCTTTTTTGGAGCCACGTTGTTCGTACATCTCACGCCACACAGGCTCAATTCGCCGATCAATCCTGTTGTTCAGGACAGCTGTAAAGATCTTATACAGTGTGTTTAAACAAGTTATTGGCCTGTAATTCTCCGGTTTGGACAAGTTGCCTTTTTTCGGTAGGAGTATAGTGCGTCCTAATACCAGCCACTGCGGAATGGGCGTTTCTGACTTTAAATATGAGGTGAATATGCGGGCCAAATGTTGGTGTGTAGAAGTAAACTTCTTCCACCAGAAGTTCTTGATACAATCTGGTCCAGCACCGGAAAAGTTCGTCGCAAAATTCCTTGAAGCGGATAATATTATCAGTATTTTCTTTCAACTCCAGTGTTTTTGGGATCTTGTATATATCTCTCCAAAAAG
>CAKNWT010289546.1:936-24274 GCA_932066315.1 Andricus coriarius | reverse complement strand
CTTGGATAAAGACCAATCCAAGACAATTTCAAGTCATTCTGTATGTCTAGCTCGTAAGACGAAAGCAGACTATTTTTGATGTCTTAAGGGTCTCTGGTCATCACTAATCCACGTCAAAGTTTATAGAATGTTTATATTATTTATATTCATGGTATTTATTTGATATGTAGTGAAGCGTTTATTTGTCTGCAATAATTATTATTCTTTGGATGACGAATTTAAAAATGTTGTCCATTTTTTCCTATCTCCAACAGTTCACTAGATACTTCTAGGAAATGGCAGTTTCAATATTTTTACGGAAAAGTTTATATGCCTGCAGTTCTTGAGACAGACAGGTTCCGAATTTCTTATTTAAAAATTAGTTATTGAAAAATTACAAGTTTTATAGGCTGTAAAATTTTAATCCTCAGCAGATGTCAACTGCTTGGTCCTGACCTAGCTACCTGATTCCTGGAAATGGCAGGCCCTGCTGGTGGGGTCCATTGTTTATAGAGGTCGCAGTTAAAGCCACAAATTGGTAATATCATTTTCTTTAAAAGCAATTCGGTATATTTATCAAGACATATACTTCTTGTCTTAAGACATGTTTACGTGGTTTTGTCTTGGCACAGTTTACAGCCATAAATGGGAGATAAGTCCGTATATCTTCAATGTCTAGCTGGTGAGACGGAGCCAGACATGATAGTCCTGAAGACATATTGAAGACTTTCAAGTCAAAATCAAGACCAAATATTTTTACCCGGGCTGCACTGTATTCACACCTCGCGCTTCGTCCTCGGCATCGCCTTGAAACCCTCAACCGAAAGTACAAAGCTACTTCTCCACCCACACTACATAGCTCTTAATGCGCCTTTTTATACACACAGTACACTACTCTTTATACACCTTTTTCTACACACAGTACACTGATCTTTATACGAACCTCGCGCTCGGCACCACATTCAACCCCTTAACCAAGAGTGCAATGCAACAAGCATCTATACCCACACTATACAAACCTGTATATACGTTTTTATACGCACAGTACACTTACTTCAATTCAGATTTATATCTTAATAATGTGAGATTGAAGCTTTATGACAATGCTAATTGGGACTCATGAATTTGCCTATAGGCATTCCTTGCATAATGTAATCATGCGTCGACTAATAACAATTGGCTTTCAGGGCTTCCGTGAGGAACCAGTTATGGGGTTGGCTTCTGAGGATTTCCTGACGTACCAAATTGACGCTGAGGTTAGTAAGAGCTAAGGAGGAATTCCCTTTCTCTTACGAAAAGCATGCATTTGGCATTTCAGTACGTAGATTTGAGTTGGATCTTCTAATTAGGGTCTTCACGATACCCCAACGGGATCACAGAGTTGGTGTTAGAATGAGATATGTCTGATTAATTTGACATACACGATTTACAGACCTTGGGACATGATTTGAAATCATATATAGCTCACACTTGGATCAGTCGTGAAACTGAATTACGTTCGAAGACATTCATAAGAACAACAATCGACTATTGTTACGCAAATCATATTCGACACTCATGTTGCAAAGAAGACAAAAATATCTAGTTTTCTTTGTTAATGTTGATGCTTTCTGCTTTGAAATGTAATATAAATAAAGTCAAGAAAGCACTTTGCCGGCTGTTTTTCGCGGTAAGCGGAAAAAGCCCTACCAGATTATTATAACGACTTTTTGAGTCTTCTTAAAAAATAGAAAATTTAAATTTGGTTTACACACAAAATAATGAATTGAATTTGAGGCTATCTGAGTCAGAAAAAATAGTTTTTATGCCGGTGTCTGTCTGTCGTCGTCGTCGTTGTTATCGTCTGTATACCGGATAACTTTTGAAAGAATAATCGGATTGGATTTTGCTTCGGTACACAGTTTCAGGGACCAAAAAGAAGGTTCGAGATCATCAACCAGCCATTTTGCATAAAAATTGAAAAAGTTAGAGCATTTTCAAAATTTTTTAGACCATTTTTTTCAAAATTCAGAAATTTCATGGACGGCTACCCGCAGTACTAAAAAATTAAATAATTTACCTTCACGACTTTTTTCGATGAAAAGAAAATTGTCTAGCGTTTTCAAGATCTCCCAAAAAAACGAAAATTAACATTTTAAGCCAAATAAAGCACGATATTGAAAAAAGTCAAAATAAGAAAAATGTTACTTTTTGATAGCACTACCAGATTATTATGACGACGTTTTGAGTTTTCTTAAAAAATCGAAAATTCAAATTTTGTTCGCACAAATAGTAATGAATTATTACATTCTTATTACAATGAGAAGGTATTGATTTTATGTGAAAAATGACATTCTCCTCTGTATCGGCCATCTTGCAAGTTAACATCACAGCCTTCCTGCTCCCCATGAGACTTTGGAAAGAGTTAGGGGTGTGACGAACATTTTTTTTGTGACCAGTCACAGAGATGCCTTACCTCCCCCCACGAGACGTTGGAAAGGGTTAGAGGTGTCACGAACATAATTTCTGTGACCAGTCACAAGGGTACCTTCTGTCCTGCTATGAAACGTTGAAAAGGGGTCGGAGTGTCACGAACATTATTTCTGTGTCTAGTCGCAAGGGTTTCTTCAGGCCCCCCCCCACGAGACCTGTAAAAGAGGTAGGGGTGTGACCAACATTATTTCTGTGACAGGGGTCTCTTAAGTCACCCAAGAGACACTGGAGAAGGTTTGGTGTTTGACGAACATTATTTCTGGGACCAGTCACAAGGGTGCCTTCTGGTCCCCCACGAGAGATTTAAAAGGGTTAGGAGCTTGACCTGAAAAGCGGGGAAGATTTTTACTGTCCATGGATGTATCGGCTAACTCACTTTCCCCCCGAGAATGGATATAAAAAACGGTGGTTTCCTAGAGTGTGGGGGGGGGGTGGGTTATTGTGACCTGAAGGATGTCTCGGAAATCCTATTCTCCCCACATTCGTAATTTGCGAGTGCAAATTTATCAGTAAACAAGATTTTAAAAAAAGTTTGGAAACATATTACTTTTATTTTTAACAACATGTTTTTTTCAAGTATTGTATCTCAAAGCTGGATACAAATGCTGCTGATAGTTGTCAGCTGCATTAAGAGCATTCTTATAAATATACTTGGTACCCGGGTAAAAATATTTGTGATTGGTTTTGGCTTGAGTGTCTTCGATATGCCTCGATTTGTCTCGAATATGTCTCTAGAATCGTGATGTCTAGCTCCGTCTCACAAGCTAGACATTAGAGATACACGGACTTCTCTCGCATTTATAGCTGAAAACTGTGCCAAGCCCAGACTACGAAGACTTGTGTTGATAAATATACCGAATTGCTTTTAAAGAAAATTATATTACCAATTTGTGGCTTTAAAATTTCCCAGGGTCAAAATGACAAGAGTTTTTGTTTGGAAATTTTACTGTTCATTATACTGCGACCTCCATAAACTGTGGACCCTACCGACAGGGCCTGCCATTTCCAGGAATCAGGTAGCTAGGTTAGGACCAAGCAGTTGACATCTGCTGAGGTTTAAAATCTTACAAACTATAAAACTTGTAATTTGTTAATAACTAATTTTTAAATAAGAAATACGGAACCTGTCTGTCTCAACAACTGCAGGCATATCAAATTTTCCGTAAAAAGATTAAAACTGTCATTTTCTAGAAGTATCTAGTGAACTGTTGGAGATAGGAAAAAATGGACAACATTTTTAAATTCGTCATCCAAAGAATAATAATTATTGCAGACAAATAAACGCTTTACTACATATCAAATAAATACCATGAATATAAATAATATAAACATTCTATAAACTTTGACGTGGATTAGTGATGACCAGAGACCCTTAAGACATCAAAAATAGTCTGCTTTCGTCTTACGAGCTAGACATACAGAATGACTTGAAATTGTCTTGGATTGGTCTTCATCCAAGACAAAGCCAAGCACAAATATTTTTACCCGGGTAGTAACCTTTTTAAAATGGACCACCTAAATACTAAAATTATTTGTATGTCTGTGAGAAGCAATTCTTTATATTTAACTGAAAATATACAAAACTAAAATCTATATAATTTTCTAATAGAAGGTTCAGCAAAATCTTGAATTCCTGGTGATCATGTAGTCCATAAATTTGCTGGAAAACATTTACCGTTTCCCAACAATATGATTTGCTTCTCTCATGCTAGTAAGTGTTTACATGTTGAAATCCTTTAAAGACAAAATTCATTTTATTGTTACGCCTTTTTTAACCAATGACCTAAATTCACATGAGAGGGCGGGTGTGAAACTGAATGAAGAAAAAAGTACTAAAGCTTTATAGGAGAAAAGAAAAATACAATCCCGAAACGAAATAAATAAAAGAATTGGTAAATAACGACAACATGTAATGCCCAAGAAATTTTTGATTAGATTTAATGAACAATGAAAAATATCAATTACTTTATAGAAAAGTCAATTCCTTAAATAAAAGAAATTGTAATCTAAATGTGTTTCCCGGGATGATTAGATTCTAGATGACAATTTGGTTTAAATGAGGGATTATCAGTTTGATAAAAGTTTATTAAGCATAAGTAGCTTTATATCTTTGCAAAATCCACAAGAGACAAAACTTAGTCTCCATGGACCTTCTGTGAAACGGGATCTGATAGTAATGTGTATAAAACGCAAGATCTGCTTCAGTTTCTGTCGTATACTTCTCGAGACGTTACCTTTCCTACTCTCGTTCTTTAGCAGTAGCTGATCCTTCGGGAAATTCACAAGATCTGTAAAGGTAGACCCCGGGAGTCCATCGAGAGAACGTGCTTTTAGTTTATTACGGGGAGGTACCAGTCTATTTTAACTCGACAAAATAATAATTTTCTAGAATTTTGTATTTTTTTTTTACTTTAATTTGTAGAAAAATTATATGTACATATTTACTGCTTGTTTTATTGTCCTCTCAAAATGAAAATCGGTGTCGGGTAAGTTCTTCAAAAGAGGAGCTAGTTATCAATGATCGATTAGGGGGGATCGAGGAGGGATTAGCATAATCGAAATTTTCAGTAAATATAAATGCGATGTATTCGAAATGCTGAGATAATTCTGCGGAAAATGCAGAAGGCGGTCGTCCTTGGGTCGCTCCGTGTCCTCAGGGTGCGCGAGAATTTCGTCGGAATATCGTATTGAGTCTATCATAGACTGTAAGCAACCATCTCATGGTCGTGAGACGTGGTTAAAGCTGAAATTTTACCGCGATTTCGTTGGGAGCGGGTGCAATTTCGCGAAATGGCATCCGCTCTCGGTGAAAACCCGCGGTTGTCCTAATGACAAACTTTTAACTATATAATATATTCTGTCCACCTTCATGCCCTAATTTCATGAAAGAGGAAGTGTTCCAAAAATAGTAATTGCGATAAAATTATGAAAATTATCAATTGTGCACGTGTTTCATCTTGCTCTGTTTTTATTAACTAATTATCTAGAAACCGAATTATCCATTAATGTTTGACAATTAAACTACACGATGAACTTTAGGTTGAAAATATTATCCGTTATTTTCAATAATTTCTTTTCGTTTTAAAATACCACAGAATAACAGGATTCAGGTGTTGGAATTTCGATAATTTTTATTTTTACTTTCTTTCATTTTTGTTTTGCTTTTGAGAAATTCAATATCATTATTTCTGTTATTTCTGAAATAAGCAGCAACACAACCACATATTTAGAGATACAATTCAGTGTCTCATTTGTCGTATAGGAATTAACATACGCTGAATATGAATCAATAAGCATAATGCGTTTAGAGATTTATACAGAAAATTCTTCAACATGATTTAATAGTATAAAAGAAAATATATTTAAATTTATGCGAAATTTCAGTTAGGATAAAATATATATAATTGCCTGCAGATAGTGATATTTCTTATGCAGGTATAAATTTAACAATTCTCCTCGATTGGTTATCTCTCTCAAAATATGGTGTTTAAAGGATTTATTTGCCGCCTCCCAAAGCCCGCAAAAATGTGGAAAATCAGGTGGAGTTACGTGACATGCGTTGTGATCGTTCGAGAGCGTTTGCCTCACCCTTTCCTTAAGGTTATAAGATAACGAAAGCTTATGAATTTCTTCGATTTAATTTTTAGCACTCATGAAATTTGTGCGCTGTTGTAGAGCACGCTTCAATTTTTAAAGCACCTGCTAACTTTTCCTCAGTTCTTACATTGCAAGTAACTCTTTAGCGACATGCAACAAATCGCTTTAATTTGTCGGACGAGGATAAATATTTTAAAATGTCGATATTAAGTGCTGTACGCTCTTTGATATTTTCTCGAGATGCAACTGGTTCATTTACGTTGCTTAGGTTTGTGATTTATTTCTCAGGATTTTATTTTAGATTTTTATTTTCATGAAGTGCAAGAGATATCGCGGATCAGTTGATTTCTGGGGATTCTACGATTTCTAAAACAGATTTTAACCAAAGTTTCTCGCTTTTACACTAATGTATTACGGACCGTTTTGCCATAATCGGGCGGTAATAAAATCGAGTGCTAGGAGACCTCGTGAAAGGAGATTGGATATCAGAGACGCGATTTTTTCAAAGGTTGGTAAAGATTGGGTAGGAGTCTTAATCCAAAGTAAGGTTATTGTGAAATCTGACCAGAGAATTGTTTTGTTCGTATTTTAAGAGTGATAAAGCTTCTAATGTCGCGACTCTCGATTTTGCACAAACATTACGGGTTTCCCATTTTCGTCCTAGATAAGTGGACTCGCGTAGTCTATTATATGCGCATTTTTTTATGCATTTTTAATCCAGACAGCAGTGATAACTGATCACGATATTCACCCTATGCGTTGTAAATTTCGATTGAAACTTCAGCATCCCAACCTAAGTCTAGAAGCCAAATTTTGTGCGTCTTTATTTTTGCATGTACTGTAACGGGGCCCAAGGAGCCCAATAGGGTCGAATAGTCAGGCGATTTCAGAGAGAATTACCGGTTGACTTTCATTCGTTTGATTGACAGTGAACAATGTGGATTCTTGCTTGACAGTCCAGTGAATGCCTAACGTTTTCGTTATAGTATCCAAGTTAAATTGAAAACATGGTCCGGTAGAACAATCTGATAACTTTTCGATTAAATTTAGATCGTTTGAAGCCCATTTTCTTAAGATAACGCCATCCTTACGCCCAATTTCAATCAACTCATCGCAAAACTGTTCAGCTTCTTCGTGTGTCGATGCTCTGGTGAGCATTTCGTCGAAATAGAAATTAGTATTTAAAATCGATGTAAAGAACGAATTGCTAAGAAAGGAGCAGATTAAGTACTAAATACCGCGCTATTAAACTCAAAAATCTTGACCAGGTGCGAAGGATCTTCGCGCCACAGTTTTTTTTTGGAATTTGCGATTCTCAAGATGCACTATTGTTCGTAAATACATTTTTTTCTATCTCAGCTGTCAAAACATAGGCAAGTGAGTGAAAACAAACGAGTAAAAAAAAAGGTTTTCTTGTATACTAGGATCTACGAGTACCCCGAGGACATCGATCAGTGAAAGTTCTATCGCTGATTTCGATGAGCCGTCAAAAACTCTTTAAAGTTTTACGCAGTATTTTCCGCTTTCTAAATCTCGCGTTTTTATAGTGATTTTCGCATTCGCTTTCTTCTATTGTGAAAATATTCCTTTCAGGAAAATTGTTGATTGCCCATATTTTCTCTAACTGTTCGTCTAAGGAAGTTGTGAGCAGCTGACAGGACATTTAAGTTGGTCACCTTGGTAAGGTTATTTTACCAGCCACAATCCACCCGAAAACGATTAACTCCCTTCACTATAAAAAATTCAAGGTTTGAGGAAAAGTTATTTAAACGTGATTTGACGACTGGGTTTGTGTTTACTTTATACATGATAAGAAAGAACTTATGGCACCGAGCGAAACATTAATTTCAAGCCTTTGGAGTCCTAATTTAGCTACCATACGTTTCATTGGAAGGTGCCGTAGCGAGCATGAGTCAAGAGGGACTTTGAATTCTTGATAAGTTCCCCTTTGATCCATTATATAAACATTTGCAGCCGTCAGGAGATTTTCATTTTGATTGGTAATTTCCGAATAAATGTAATCACGTGAGTCTATTGAGTGGTTTCCTCGGTTTCGAAATGTAATAGGGAATTATGCAGTTTCTTGCATGTTTTACAGTGACTTGATTTGCAATATTCTACACGGTATTTCGATTTTAAACTATTAAAACACTAGTTTGATTGTTTCACGATATTTGTACGTTCAGAAGTATTGCCGTTCACGAGTTGCTTACAATATTGCGTGAAATGAGAACCCTTGCACGAATGACAAAATGCCTTGAACTGAGTCATCTATGAGAAAGTAGGATTATTGTCCCTATTAAAGTGGGTTTGATGATTCAATGAGTGAGGACCCACAATGCCTCTTAAACTATTTCTACCAAGTTCATCCGATTTTTCGTTTTTATTAGTTTCTTTTTCGTTTATTGGTGGACAACGTTAATAGAAAATGTTTATAGAAAAGATTTGTTTAGAGCTTCGAACGCTCGACAGTGTTTAGTTGCGTTGTAGACGGTTATAGAGTAGCGCAAAGGGATCGTCGTAATACTTTTCTAGATTTGACCAAGCTACTTGGTAATTAGAATTTGCAGTTTATAAGGATTCGATCTTTTCTGCTGCCTTACCCGCAGACATGATCACAAAATCATTAGTTTCCCCGCCTTAGAAAATTTATAATTATTCTGCACGCCGATTCAAAATGTTGCGAAAACCTGGCCACTTCTTATAAGAGCCTTCGAATTTTGGTAGATCTGGTTTCGGTATGCTATATTTCGAGTCATTTTCGATAAAACCTGAATTTAAGAAAGATGATTATTGAGAACTCATGGCCGCCTTTGGTTTATTCGTATAAATGCAATTATTATTTTTAAACACTAAAATTGTTTTATCACCGCTAATATGTTCCTTTGCCTTAACAAATGTGAAACAACTTTCTTCTTCAAAGCTCTCTCTTTTTTCTGTCCTGCAAAACCTTCTTCTGTAACTATAGATTCTATTTCCGTTTGAAGCAGTCCCTTTGAAACTACACATTTTTCTACTAATTCATCTCTAATCTGTTAATCAAGGGCTCTGTTTATTAAGGGCTCTGCTCAAATATCCTTCCAAAATTTTTATTTTCCCCTTTAGTGGGGCAGGTATATCATTAAGCTATTTTCCCTTTCGGCGAGCCTCTAGGGGTAAGCGTGACACTACCCGATTCGGGTAGTGCTTTTTAAGGTGGATTTGTAGTAAATGGGCTCACCACACCCACGACCAGGTAATTAAAAGAATTTTTAAAATTGGATTTCGGCTTCTGGGTTTATTTTACTGTTATAAATTTAGATTCCACGACCAAGATGAAAGATTTAAAACAAGTGACGCTATGAGAGAGTTAAATATTTATGGTGGGTTTGGTGATATAATTGAATAACGTGAGAGACACTTACTTTTTGTTGGAAAGGGTAGACTCCGTTGATCCTCGTCTGGTTTCCACCCAGGAATTTGGTTAATGTTTACATATAAAAGTTCGCTTTATTCGATTTCGATATTTTTTTCGCTATTTGTTGTTTAATCACTCGCGACCTTTTTTATTTCTATTCACAAATAGAAATATCCACAGCGTGGCGAGGTATATTTCACCTATAACATGGAAGATCACCTGAGTTGGGAAGAATAAACCTTATCCAGAAAAAAGAATTAGTCGCGAAAAATAAATCCAGAGCAAGTCCTATCCACTTCAAAGGGGCACTTCAGGCATAAAATATACCTTAATTTATATTGCGATTCCATGTATTTGTTTTTATTTAATCGGAGCAAAACAACTAGCTGTCAAGAAAGAAGATATAGAATAGCAGAATAGTTCGACATATCTACGTATTCAATGTATGCTAATCTTTAGTTTCGGTCAGCGCCGTGGCGAGTGTGGATTTTATTAAATTTTTTGTCGACAGATTTAGAGAATCTCGCCAACATGCTAGGCCATTGTTCAGAGTAATCCTTATTATGTTAATTCAAGTTTCTGTTTGTTCATTTGTGTTGATGTTTGGGGGGGGGGGGGCATTCTCCCTCAAACTTTAAACTCGCCGAAGGGCATAAGAAATCTGATTCCTTCCTTTCCGCATCCTTTACGAGATGCGGCCTCTTTTCGGTGACTTCGGAACCCGTGGAAATGTTTCTTATAGGGATGTTCTTCTGGATCCCTAACTATCACCTCATTTTTACAAAAGAAAACTGAATATCATCGATGTGCAACAGTTCCGCTTTTCCGGTGAAATTATTTTCAAACATTTTTTTTCAATCTAAAAAAAGATCAAATCACTGTTCTCGCGCTATAACCTCAAAACCTGGCACGTGTTCAAGTTTGCATAAAATGTATGTAATTGGGTTTAGGCGTTGATAACATGGTCATGTGATTATTAATCAGATGAACTCCTCCCAAATAGATAAGCGGTCAAGTCATAATTAATTAGTGTTAAATGGTGAAAAACTAGCGGCACGAGCAGTAATTTCTTTTGAAGGCCAAGAAATCCACTCAAACAGGTTAGCATGTTCATAATGGATGTGAATCCTTTTCGTTAAGCTCACAATCCGGCTCTCGAAAGGACCATGTTGACGTTTCGGTTCTAATTTGCTCAATTTATACGTTAATTGAGTGTATTCGAAAAGTCTTTACATTACAGAATTAATGTCAAGGATCTCAGTAAAAAATTGGTAAAACATGATTTAAAGGTAATGTGTGATTATTGATCACAGAATAATCGCGAGTGAAATATAATAGAAAAGTTATAGGTGTTGGGAGGAAAGTTTGATAATTTGAGTTGTGGGGTAGAATACAGAAATTACATTTGATGGTTAGTTTCGAAGGTTATAACTTTATAACCAGAAAACCCCTGATCAGGGCCAAAGGCTCAACGGAGACGGAAAAACAATTTAACAGCAATATGATGAATGACCTCTAGGTCAATCAGGTAAGCTCTTACTGAGTAAGAAAGGTGCTAAATATAAATTTCAGTAAATAATTTTGATAGATTTTTCGAGTGCAGATTGTCGAGTAGGCTTGAAGGAATACAACATTTAAACTGTTATTTGTACTGATAAAATTTCATTCAAATTTCGCATGATATCTAAACTTACTGTAAACGCAATAGATTCGTGTTACTTTTCTTGCACAAATTCTATGAAATTTCGTACAGCAATCTTCAACGCCAGAATAGCAAATCCGGAATAGGAAGTTCGTTTCCGAGTCATTATGAGAAAGCCACACTACGCCGGCCAAGAACGCTCGGAACCCGTACTCTCTCGGTATGGCCAAAGATATTATACACCTAGATGCGGCAAGTGGCGGTGGAGTGGGGATAGAATTGTTAATAGGGGAGGATAAATGTAGACACCCTCCTAATAATGTGACGCAATTTTTGAGAGTCCCTTTATTTGATGTTGAAAAAAAGTGTTAAGGGCAGTTATTGCCCAAAGGTACTCGGTCGGTAAGTTAAAAATATTATAATATAATTTTAAGAATTCGTTATCCGCGTATCTTAGTCATTTTATTTTGTTCAATTTAGGCTGCCTGGTTTAAATATGATTCCCCTCCTCGGACGCACTGAACATGTCCTTTTTAAATCAGATAAAAAAATTTTTTATCAAAAAACGCCAAAGGAATAATGAAATAATAGGCATAAGATAAAAAAGCATTTTTCTCACTTTCACAAAGTGGCCAACGGCCATACCACGCTGGAAGCACCAGTTCCCGTTAGATCACTGAAGTTAAGCAGTGTTGGGCGCGGTTAGTACTTGGATGGGTGACCGTCTGATACTACTGCGTTGCTGTTGGCGGTCGTGGGTGTGGTGAGCCCATTTACTACAAATCCACCTAAAAAAACACTACCCGAATCGGGTAGTGTCACGCTTACCCCTAGAGGCTCGCCGAAAGGGAAATAGCTTAATGATATACATACATACATACACACTTTAGATTATATTGAATCGGTTGTTAAACAATTTTTTAAAATTTCGGAACAGATCCTTTAGGAATTACCAAACTTTTACACTGAATATTAAACAGAAGATGATGATTGAAAAAAAAATATATCATGGTTACAAATCTTCTTATTATTAGATAGAACCTGCACGGAAAAAAATCCGAGACCCGCTTGGTTAGGAAGGTTCGGAACTAAGAGCGTTCGCCTAGATCGGAGCGGTATTCGTCTCATAATGAAACGGTCGCGGTACGGTACATCCGAGCTCGGAGCAGTCAAAGAGACGCAACGTTGCATATCGAAACTACGCACATCTCGGCTGCGAAACAACATTGGTTTTAAGATCTCGGAACCTTTACGGTTCGACGCGCAAACCGTGCGCGTTTCGTGCTGAAACGAGCCGGCATAAAAGTTTAGTGACACTCGGTCGTTGCAAGAGCGAAACTGCGCGCGTTTCGGTTGTGAAACAGCATTGGTTTTGAAGTCTCTGATCCTTCGCGGTTCGGCGGTGCGTAACCCGCGCGCGTTTTGAATCGCAACGATATCGTACGAAAACTGGCTAATCCATGCTCGGTTCAGCTCGAGACCGCGCGCGTCTTGGCTGCGGAACAGCAGTCGTTCCGAGGCTCCCAAACCGTTGATGTTTACTCGCTTGACGGCGACCGTTGCGTCTCTTTGACTGCTCCGAGCTCGGATATACCGTACCGCGACCGTTTCATTATGAGACGAATACCGCTCCGATCTAGGCGAACGCTATGTGTGCATAAATTGATGGAGTCAAAAATTCGTTCTTCGTAGAAACTCCGTAGAGAGATATATCGATATGTAAGATTCTGATAAAGTAAATTTGAAAACAAGAGAAATTAGCGAATAACGCTCCCCCAAAGATACTGAGAAGGTCTCAGTCATATGTTCGGTGAAAAACGATAGCCGAAGGTGGTATAATTTCAGCTGCTTTGTTGTAATTCGGCATGATTCCGGAAAATCGTCCGCTTGGGATGAGGACTGAGGCCTGACGCGAAGCTTTGCAAATGCAAGGAGATGATTGCTATAATCAATGATCATCGTGTCTCTTCTGGTACTGGGTTATCCCAAGAGTCTGAAAGTCTGACGTTCTCCTTCTTTTCATGTTTCACCCATTCCTCCCTCTCCTTACGTTGACTCAAGATAGACAGGATATTCTCCTGTGAATCATTTTACCGAACCTTTTTTCTGTCCCCTCTTTTTATTCTGCCTTTCTTTTCATTCTTTACTTCAACTCGTCTTTGATATTACACTTCTCGCTCACCTTACTTCTCACATATAATATCAACTGACTACATAAAAGAACAATTATTCAAAGAATTGAGCTTGTATTCTGCCTTTATTGAGCGCTTCAATCACCAATAACGTGATTCACGTGCGTCTGGACATTTTGGAAGCAATAATGGATATCAAAATTTGTGGTAGCAGATAAACGCTAAGTACAATATGAAAAACAAAATAAGCCGCAAGTATATTTTCTCCAGAGAACTATGATCTTAATGAAACTTGGCTGAGAGCCAAAATTCAAAACTATATGAATTTTGTGAAGAATTTAGCTTGATAAAGTCAAAACTGTAGACAAAATTTCACTTTTAAGTCATAAAAATGTCGAGTTTTTCACCTCTGTTAAAGGCCACAGACAAACCTATCGAACCAATTGACACAACATTTTTACTTGGCATACGCGGTATCATTTTCTAGTGCTACTTTTGAGCAATGTACGATATCTTTATTAGTTAAAAAATGTAAAGGATTTTATAAAAGAGAAAAAATGCTCGTTCCTTTTTTTCACGTCTATAGCATATTCTATGGTACCGATTACTATCAAAATTTAACTAGACATGCGCAGTACTCGTTTCTACTACTATATCTTAGAAATTGTTGAGAACTTCATTTGTTTGATAAAATTGTATTGTTTTCATGAAATTAAATTTTTTAGTGCATATTCCTTTGCGCATGGCTGCAGCAAAACCTATTGGATCGATTGAAGTACAATTTTGACTGCAGATTCGCGGTAATATTATCTAGTGCAGTTTTTCTAAGATTTTGTAATATCTTAACAATGGCCTAAAAATTGTTTGTATATTTTATCATAAAGAATCGAATTTTTTATCTTTTCGCACGACTAAAGCAAAATATATTGTGCCCATTAACGTAAACTTTGGACCTTAAGAGGACCGTACATTTTCTAATGCTATTCTTCAGAAATTTATAATATCTTTAATAGTTTAAAAATTGTTGTACATTTTATCATATCAATAGTAACTGCAAGTATACAGTACAATTTTGCAGTACTATGTTTCAAGAATTTATAATATTATTATCAGTTTGTGAAATTGTATACATTCCCGAGTAAAATAATTCGACTTTGCTAAGTCATCAATAACTCCGCAGTCAATGCATAACCAAGGCATGCTCAAGAAGTTGTCTAAGTCTTGCCCTTGGCCGCAATCGAGGCTTTATTTTATGTCATCAAGTCCAACTCGAGATAAGGGCCACATTATGCTACGGCCTCCGAGGGTCATCACTAATCCGCTTAAATTTACAGAATATTTTTATCATTTAACGTCATGGTATTTACTTTTTATACATTAATAAGTTTGTTTTCATGCAATAATTATGTTCATTGGATAGCAAATCCTAAAATGTTGTCTATTTTTGCCCCTCTCCTACAGTTCACTAGATACTTGTAGAAAATGACATTTTTATGCTGTTTATGGAAATTTGTATATGCCTGTAGTTGTTAGGATCGACAGGTTTCGAATTTTAAATTTGCAAATCATTTATTACAAAATTATAAGTTTTATCGATTGTAAAATTTTAATCCTTAGCAGATGTCAGCTGTTTCGTCTCAATCTATCTAGCTGTTTCCGGGAAATGGCAAGCCCCGACAGTGGGTTCCATAGTTTCTACTGTTTATAGGGCGATGGTCAATAGCAGCCCAGCTACCTGCGTACGGTTCCCCCACTACGCAGCATTCCCTTGCTCAGCCGAATTCCTGCCGCTGAGCCTGGTCAGCGGTAGTCCTTTGTACCTAATGAGGACTAAAAAGCTGAATGTAACATTTTTTCAAGTTCGCTCTTGGGAATTTACAAACACAATATATAAAATCTATAAATTATAAAGACTCCAACAATATGTTATTTGACTTGAAAAGTTAAAAATTAAAGAATACATGTTCAAGTTCATGGAAAACTTTATGGAAAACTTTATGGAAAATTTCTCAGTATATTTTACTCAAATCAATTGCAGTAGCTTTAATTTATTGGTGCAATATTTTGCTAAAGCTGGGAAAATTCGGGAAGCTAAAATTTGGCCAAATTTGAAAACTTATTAACTTACATCATAAACTTGGTTAATTTCTCAAGCAGCCGCATTTTGCTAACTAATCCTTAAACAATTTTGCACTCCAAGTGCAAAAGAATGAATAGTCTCATTCCTAGCCAAATTTGGAAACTCATTAACCATCATAAATTTTGTTTATTGCTTAACCCATCGCATTGCTCAAAGTGCTCTTTTTAATGGTTTGCCTTAAAAATTTTGTTTTTGTTTTATACAAAAAATAAATAAAACATGTGAAAATTATACATAATATTTCCCACTATGTAGAACTTTGCCACCTGGGATACTATGATGAATATTATGCAATTTGTTTATAAAAGTTTATTAAAAATACTATTTGAATACAAAAAGCAGAATAAAAAGAATTTTCATCAATATATTTTCAGTTACAAGTGCAGGTATATCACTCGCAGTTACCTGTACCTGAAATTTAAGTTACATTTGTAATTTAAAAGTGCCTTAGTGTTACAAATGAAACGAATCCGAACAGAGCATGACAAAATTATGTGAATTTGGGTTAGCACAATTTCCTATTATTCATATCTGTAGTTTTATAGTCTGATTTTGATTTGTGAATTTGAAAAATTGGACTGAACTGAAAAATTTTCAATAAAATTTCACATAAACTTGAAGATTTATTCTTTAATTTTCAACTTTTTAAGTCAAATAGCATATCGTTGGAATCTTTATAATTCGCAGATTTCGAATATTATATTTCTCAATTACCAAGAGCTATATTTAAAAAATTTTATATTCCGCATTTTAGTCCTCATTAGGTACGAAGGACTCCCGCTGACTAGGCTCGGCGGCAACAGTTCGGCTAAGTTACAGTGGGTCCAGAGGCAGTGTGGCAACCTAGTTACAACTCGCTGATTGGCTCAGTTTTCTTATAAATGTACTATAGGAAAATAGTATATATACATATACTGTACTATAGATAATCTCAACTTAAAATGGCGGCATCCCGCCTAAGAATGGTGGGATCCGGCTAGGTTGCCACACTGTCTCTGGACCCACTGTAGGCTAAGTGAGGGGAAGCTGTGTAGGGGAAGAACCGTACTTAGTTAGCTGGGGCAGAATTTTCCTCTGTTCAGTTTATAAAGGTTGCAGTATAATTGATGATAAAATTTACAAACGGAAGCTTTTCAAATTTTGATACTGGCAAAATGGTCATATATTTTCTTCAGGAGAAATTCGATATATTTATCAATACTTACAAAAAACTTTCTTGTCTCAAGACAAGTTTGAACCGACTTGGCAAGCAGCCCCCCATCAAGAATTTCAACCATAAACATAAGACTTTCATCTACGAGTTCTAAGTCTCACCTCTGTTCGCGAGAGAGACATATTCGTTTTTAAGTCGAATTCAAGTCGAACTCAAGTCGAAATATTTTGACTGGAGTTTCATCATATAAAATATTAGTTACAATGCAAAACTCATTAATTTTTTTTCTAATGTCCCCTTCCTTACGTAAAAGGTTTTTAGGAATTCCAATTACTTAAACATATTTGTTTGGCCTGTGAGATTGTCTGCTACAAATACTAATTGTAGACTATAAAAAGTTAAATTGGTTTATATTCCTTCTTAAGAACCAGCTTTACGAGTACGAACTCAGCAAGAAATTAGCCCAATCATTTTAGACTTTTGTCACTCGAAAAACCGCGGGCGGAGAACTTTCGCCGCAGTTAACTGTCCCCCGCGGAGTAAATGATGGAATCACATAATTATCCAAGAATTTTCTTACCGGAAGTGTCCGCCATCTTGAATTTTGTGTTTTCATCGGTTTATACGCGTATTTTGCAATTCTCGATAAAAGAGGTAAGTAACAAATTTGTCGAGAATTTGATTCTCTACCATTTTTATCCAGTCTCCATCATGAGTTTAATGAATCTCCGCATTATACATCGGACTTTACGAACAAAACATGACGGACGTTTTTTTCGCAAAGCGAGCTGACATTACGAATTTCGACTAATGCTGACTTTGCGTGCTCGCGTTCTTCTTTTGATCATACCTTAAACTCCTTCTATATATATATGCGAACTTTAAGATTTTCACTTTATTTTGTTGAGAGTTATATGAGATTATATAACCTAGATACATACGTTGTCAATTACATCTTAACTTCGCTCATGTATAGTCTTGCTAAAATTTATATCGTTAAGACAAATATAGACTGCAAATGTATATTAAAATTAATAACCCAAACAATATTGTCCCTATATATTACATGTTTGGAGAAATTTACGCACAAAATTTATACAAAATTTTATTTTATTTTTCATACATATCCCAGGCGGAAAAGTCGGACTTACGCCGGATCTTACGAACGGCATAGTACCGCCCCTAGCGGACCGAATGAACGGAACGGATACGCTACATCGTATCGCTATAGTATCCACATCGTATCCTCTCCGTATCATGCAAGAAAAACTCATTAAAAAGGGAAGATGAACATTTAACTTGTTGGAATTCGGATTCTATGTGAAATTTTACATTAGAAGGTCACGGAGTAATTGCAATAGTTTTTCTTGCAACGATAAAAACTTTAAAAAAATATAATACTTACCGTCAACGTGCGCTGAAGGCGACTTCAAGCGCAACCATAATCGTTTAAGGAGTACTGCTTAAACGATGATGGATGCTTGATTATGGACGCTTGAAGTCGCCTTCAGCCCACGTTGTCGATAGGTATTATATTTTTTTAAAGTTTTTATCGTTTCAGGAAAAGCTATTGCAATTACTCCGTGACCTTCTAATCCAAAATTTCACGTAGAATCCGAATCTCAACAAGTTAAATGTTCATCTTCCCTTTTTAATGAGTTTTTCTTGCATGATACGGAGAGGATACGATGTGGATACTATAGCGATACGCTGTAGCGTATCCGTTCCGTTCATTCGGTCCGCTAGGGGCGCCATTTGTAAACGAGGAGCAATGCCAGTGCTGATCAACTGAACCGTGCCGAACGTTGGCGCGGTACTGGTTCAGTACTGGCCCAGTACTGAGTCCCAGTGCTGGCTGGGAGCCAAATTAAGGAGTTTTGCCGAGCGTTGGCGCGGTACTGGTTTAGTACTGCCCCAGTGTGAAGTCCAAGTGCTGGCTGGAAGCCAAATTAAGGACTTTGCCGAGCGTTGGCGCGGTACTGGTTTAGTACTGCCCCAGTGTGAATTCCAAGTGTTCGCTAGAAGCCGACTTAGGAGTTCTGCCGAGTGTTGGCGTAGTACTGGTTTAGTACTGACCCAGTACTGAGTCCAAGTGCTGGCTGGTAGCCAAATTAAGGATTTTTGCCGAGCGTTGGCTGGGATGATGATCACGATAAAAACTGCGGTTGAACTTCCGAAAAGGGTGGACCTCCGATTTTCTTCGGGCTCCGTGTACTTATGTATTTTGACGTGCTGATTACGAATATGATAGTGAAAATTGGCGCAAATTAGTTTTCATGTTGAAAATCATTTAAAAAACCCATAAAAATCATGGTTTCTTGCATTTATCACACTTATTATTCATAATTCAAAAAAATATTTCTAGTAAAAGTTGGAGATCTCCTCGAAATACACATTTTATGTTTTGAGCATTATTTTATACGAGTGATAATTTTCGAGAAACTCAGTAGTAAATCGATTTTCATGTTAAAAAATTAATAAAATACATAAGTCCGTACATCCATTAAGGTCGTACCCCTACCCCTTTACCAACGCCACGTGGGAAGCGGGAACGCACATTTTTGGAATTTTGCATATTAGCTGAGCAAAACCCAAAAAACCATTATTTTTATGGTTTTTTGATGATTTCACCATGAAAATACAATTTTCGACAATTTTTCACTATCATGTTCATAATCAGCGCGTCAAAATACATAAGTATCAAGCCGAAAATAATAAATGTATGGACTTATGTATTTTATTAATTTTTTAACATGAAAATCGATTTACTACTAATTTTCTCGGAAATCATCACTTGTGTAAAAAAATGCTTAAAACATAAAATGTGTATTTCGAGGAGATATACAACTTTCATTGCAGACATTTTTTTAAATTTTCAATAATTACTGAGATAAATGCAAAAAACCATGATTTTTATGGGGTTTTCATGGTTTTTACCATTAAAATAAAATTTTCGCCAATTTTCACTATCATATTCGTAATAAGCGCGTCAAAATACATAAGTATACGAAGCCCGAAGAAAATCGGAGATCCACCCTTTTCGGAAGTTTATCCCAATTTTTCGAACTGGAATTATTATTATTTTATTATTTTTTTATGCTGGAAAATTGTACTAAAATTTTAATATTTTTTACTTATAATACGTCTGAAAGTGATAAATCCCTTAAATTTTGGAGCTTCACAGTTTGAACAGAAATCACAAATTAAATAAATATTTAAATAAAACATTTAAGTATTAACATTTACATTAATTAAATTTAAATATTATTATTATTACGCATTTTGAAAACCACCTATTCATGTAAATTGTGTAAAACGAAAAAATATTCCTCCGTTAGCCCTGGCTCTTCAGCGAAAAAGCTTGGCTGAGATTTTGTCGACGAAATCCATCCGGTACATTAGCGTAATTAGCTAGAGCGTGCGGTTTAGATTTAGGTAATTTAGGTAGGGTTAGAATCCCCAGCGGGGGCGATTTCTCATAGCGTTGTGCGTGCGATTATGTTTGTAAGTGACCGTGTCTGCAATTGCATAATTTCAAAAATAAGTCAAGTGCAATTATTATATGTAAAAGAATTTTTTTTGCAAAGTATTTATATCTACCAGTACCGCGGCAGTGCAGACTTTAGGTACAGGTATAATACCATTTACAGTACAGCCCCAGTACCGACAGACAACTCCCAGCCGAGTGACATTTCGTACTAATGCCCGTACCCAGCCGTTTACCATGCGGTAATATACCAGTACCACGCCAGCACCGATATCTGACCGGCGGTACTGGCGCGGTACCAAGCCAGTTGTAAATTTCCACCTGGGATAATGTGTATGTATGTATACAATCTATTTATACCTAATAAATATTATGCATGAACGAATGAAAAATATATGTGTGAACTGGAACGAATGTTTTTATATTATAGGAAAGCAGTTATCGATTTTTTTTAATAATTTGCAACACACACAAAAACTATGTGTCCTATCAAAAAATGATACATAACAAATTTGTGGATCTTTTTTGGGTCCACAATTTTTTTTCGATTCATGTTTTGTCGCATCTTGCATAGTTTGACCGAAAAATGGAATTCTTAATTTACATTATTGCTTTTTCCATGCCGTGCGTTGTTTGGCTTAATATTTTCATTTTCGTTTTTTTTTATTTTGCAAATGCTATAACTCTGAAAATTTTTTTTTGTTCGAAAAAAGTTTCAAGGCTAAATTGTTCGACTTTTCCAGTACTACGAATAGGCGTACATAGAATTTTTAAATTGAAAAACAAATGGTCTCAAAAATTTGAAAATGCCCTTATAAAGTGAGCAGAAGCGCAATTTAACGAGATGATTCTGTCGAAATTGATCGTGTATGCAGCCAACGACGACAGAGAGACACCGACGTCAAAACTATTTTTTCTGTCTCAGGGGGCCCCAAAACGTCAACGTTTCATTGATTCCGCGAAGGTCATTTTTCACATAAAACCAATACCTTCTCATTGACAAGAATGTAAAAATGAAATAGTCTATGTTTTGAATTAATGACGGACTGGCGTGGAATAGCGAAGGAATCATGTTCAGCAATGTTAAAGTCCACAAAACATGAACCAGACAATTTCTCACCGAGATCCTGCACTTCTAGATACCTTGTATCGATTTAGTTCAGGATACGAGTCCTCGATCCTATCCAATGAAGAGGTTTCCAAAAAAAGGTTTTGGTTGTTGGTGAAAATTGGCATCTAGTCACTTCCCACAACACCAGAAGACGATCGAGTCGGGAAATCACTAAAAAACTAATTAGGACTTAAAGAGCCACCGTCAAGGGACAACATAAGTCACCACTGAAGCCAAAAGGTAGCCCCCAAAACTCATAAACAGAAAAGGAACCTTGAACGAGAAGAAGCATTGGGAGGATGCCATGCGATGATCAATGAAGCCCGAAGGTCAATCAAAGGGAAACAATAACATCAAATAAATTATTAACAGTCTAAATTTTAGGTAAAAAAATTGATTTCTGAGCAAAAAAAAACGAATTTTCAGCAAATAGTTGAATTTTCTCCCAAACACATAAATGTTCAACTAAGAATATTATTTTTCTACCGCAAAAGATGAATTTTAAACTAAAAAATTTTCGTTTTAACAGTATTTTTTACGATTGAAATGAAAATTATTTATCCAATCAAAAAATGGTCAATTGAAAATTTGTAGAATTTTTTAGGACCAATAATTCTGTTTATTGACATTTTCATCATCATTGTTATCACAATCTTGTAGGGTATTCAGAAAGCAACGTTTTTCTTCCCTTGATTTTTTTTTATATCGTGTGTTTTTTGGCTTAAAATTTTAATTTTTTTTTCTCATTTTGTAAATGCTCTCTGGTAATTTTTTTTTCATCGAAAAAAGTCATGAAGTCATCTTCGTCTTTTTGAGTACCACGAATAGCCGTATATAGAATTTTTGTATCTTAAAAAAAGTGGTCGTAACAATTTTGCAAATGCTCTAACTTTTTGAATTTTTATCCAAAATGGCTGGCTAACGAAATTGACCTTCAGTTCAGGGCACTAAAAGAGAGTACCAAAGGTTGATCTAATCTGTCAATTCTTTCAAAAGTTATCGTGCTGAACAGAGTAAAAGTCTACAGATACCCACACAGGCAGACACATTCGCGAAAACCTGTTTGTCGGGTTCAGAAGGTCTCAAAACGTGAATATGTAACAAAATAAGGGGGGTGGGGTTAAATTTTACACAAATTCAATACCTTTTCTGATGAGAATGTAAAAATTCTCCCGGCATCAAAAATGTTTTAGCCCGCATAAAGGATGCCTTTCTTCTATTAGCAGAGACTTTTTTAAAACATTTTATTCTTCCATATATTAAAAAAGAATTCCCTGATAATAGAAGAAAGGCACCCTATCAGCTTTATACGGGCGATTCAATTTTTGAGGCCGGAAGAATTTTTTTACTAACAATATAATTTTGGTTTTTTTCTCGCAAACGATGCAAGATTTCGCAAAATCTTATTCAAAATATAATGATTCTTCGTAGAGGTTATGTTTTATAAACTGAACCAATAGAAAAAGTGTCTGGTATCCGGCCAGTAATCAAGATAAAGTAATTCAAACCAAAGAACCCAATATAAACCATTTTTAAATCAAATATGCAAAATAATAATGTGAATGCATAATGAATTCTTAAACATAAATCCATCAAAATCTAGTGCATTAATAAATCGGTTATAAGTAACTAGACAGCAATATCACAAAATGACAGTAAAAAACTAAAACAAAACAAACCAGCAGGTGGAAATGAAGGATACCAAGTTGATTTAGGGATTCCCCGAATATCCTAACTTATATCTCAAAAATTACTCACGATTCTCGAATATGATCCACACTGATATCCTGTAATTGATATCACTATCTATCACCGCGAGTGCAAACAGAGAAAGTGAAGTCAAAACTAATATACTAAATGCACTTCTAATAAACATATTACCTATCACGCACGAATTCACCTATCTCCAAACAGGGAAAAGCCACTAAGTCAAAGAACATCGTACACACTTAAGAATGTTAAGATCCATAACCATAAAATGCAGGAAGGATCCCGAAAAGGAAAAAAGCTAGAACAAACGACTCAAAATTACGCAGCTGCTGCTAGGCACTTTTTCCTCTTCGTACGCTATCGAGAAGCGAAGAGTGCCGAGCTGCTAACGGGAGCGGGTGCAGTTTTTCAGATGGGCACCCGCTCCCGGCGAAATTCCGCGGTTGTCCTTCTGACAAACTTATATATATATATTTATATATATATATAAAATAAGGTTAAACAACCACCGCAGGGTC
>CAKNWT010289539.1:6390-17095 GCA_932066315.1 Andricus coriarius | reverse complement strand
GATGGTAATAAAGGACTCTTAGGGCCGCATTATGTCTGTAGATGTACGTCGTTCCTGCGTGGGCGGGACACCCTGACAGTATGTGTTCCAGGTACTCAGCGTGTGCATGACACGCTCTGCACCTATCGCTCGGAACTTGACATAAAATGCGGTCACGTATACTAAGGTGGAAATGACACCCTCCTGGCAAACGAAAATGAAACCCTCTGTACCTGAATTAAGCCCTGATGATCTGAGGAAAGCAAAAGTTTGCTCCTTCGACAAGGACTGTTTTTCTACATTTCTGTGAAAATTTCCGTGCACTTTCTTCACTTCTGATGTTAAAATTCAGGCCAAGGGTTTCGGCCGCTTGCTCCGCGGCTTTGTAAAGGAACGCTCCTTTGCCAATCATCTCGTGGTTCCTGACCATTTTTATGAGAGGATCTCTGCCATTGGCTACGATATAAGCTGTACTTAGAACTATTCGGTTATGAAGACACTGGAGATTCAGAAGTCCACGTCCGCCTTGAAGGCGCGAAATGTATAATCGCGGAACTGACGAATTGATATGCAACCTTTTATGCATATGCATGATCTTACGTGTGGTGACATCAAGGGCCTTAAGTTCGTTCTTCGTCCATTGAACTACCCCAAACGAGTAGAGTAGAACCGGGATGGCAAGAATGTTAGTCGCAGATATCTTGTTCAACGCTGACAGATTGGAAGACCAAATCTGTCGAAGAAGATGCTTGTATCTGCTTCGGAGAGACTCCTTTACTGATGTTACATCCTGAATGCGGCTTTGAGGCACGCCCAGGTATGTATAGGTCTCTCCAGTGTTAAGATGTCTGATAACACCTATATCCACAAGCTCAGGGTCCTCGGGAACGCCAACAATATATCCGTCCTTCAGATGAATTTTAGCACATTTATCCAATATAAAGTCCATCCCAATCTCTCCTGTGTACTTCTTGACGATAAAATATGGCAGTTTGAAGTTTGCCTTTACCAGAGGCATAGAGCTTCAGGTCATCCATATAAAATACATGAGTGACCTTATGCTCGCGCTGGTTAGTGTCGCCACAGAGGTATCCAGAAGAATTTCGTAGTGCGAGAGATAGAGGCAGAAGTGTGATGCTAAAAAGTAAAGGGCTCATGGAATCGCCCTGAAAGACGCCCCTGTGGAAGGTGACGTTATTTGTTGTCACACGATAATTTCCAGATGAGATAGTAAATCTAGTTTTCCAAAGAGGCATTAATCTCTCTATGCATCTCACTACGTGTGGAAGCACCTTCAAGCTTTCCAACAGACAGATGATAAGTCTATGAGAGGTTGAATCGAAAGCTTTCCGGTAAATATAAGTGATTAAATCATAATAATTTAACAATCGAAAGGTATGAATATCGAAGTGGTAGGATAAATCAACATATGAACGTAGCTAGAAAAAGTCAGACGCGAGATAGAACTGGAATTAACATAATGAATCTGAGATCATGTTATATGATTCGTTGAAGACATCTAAATCAGTTACTTTGTTGAGACAGTTTTCGCCTTCTTTTTTAATGAAAACTGTTTCGGCAAAGGCACGTTTATAGTAATTAGGTTCAACATGTAGGATTTCAACCCCATCCCAATTTATGGCAGTTGGATCTCTATCACGGCATTGAACCACATGTTTAGCTATAACCTTATGATTTTTTTCAACATGGTTGATGTTATTTTTATGTTCCTTCATTCTAATGTGTAGAGGGCGTTTCGTTTGTCCTACATAAGTCCTGCCGCAGTTACATGTGATTTTATAAACTACGTTACATTAATCTAAAGTATCTAATTTATCTTTACCTAATTTAATAAATTTATTTAACTTAGATTCAACTCTAAAAACGGTTGTTATTTTAAATTTATTCAATAGCCTTTTAAAATTTTGTGAAATTATCCCTAAGAAAGGAATGGAGATGATCTCCTGTTTAGCATCAATAATACCATCAACATTTGGGTTGTTATTAGAAGGCTGGTTTTTCTTTAAATCTAACTCAGAAAGTCTTTTGTGTATATGTTTCTGTACGAACTCATTAGGATAGTTGTTATACCATAAGTATTTTTTAACAATTTGTAGGTTATCTGAATGAAAAGTGTTATCAGACAAAAGAATAGCAGCATTGACAAAATTTTTAACAATCCCTATTTTATGTTGAATAGGGTGGTTGGATAAAAAATTCAAAACTTTTCCGGAATAAGTTGCTTATCTAAACCAATTCGTAAGAATAAAGTTATTATCGTCTCGGCAAAGTTGTACATTTAAAAAGTTAATCGATTTTTTGTTTTCAATATCAAAGGTAAATTGTAATCTACTATGGTAGGAGTTAAACTGTGATACCGTAAAATTGATTTTGTCTTCGGGAAGAATAAGAAAGGTATCATACACATAACGAAAATACACCGGAATTTGAAAACCCAATTTTTTCATGACATTCGTTTCAAGATCTTGCATAACAATCTCGGCAAGAATTGCGGAGATAGGTGACCCCATGGGGGTGCCAAACGTTTGCCTATAAAATTGGTTATCAAATTTAAAATAAGTGGAATTCATTAAGTAAAGGATACCCGTCTTAAAATCGTCTAATGGAATTAGTGTATTTTTACTAATTTGATGCCACCTATTCTTTATGCCTTTAATAACCAGATCTGAAGGAACGTTAGTGAAAAGTGATGAAACGTCTAAAGAAGCCATGATATGGTCATCAGGAATTTTAGTTTTGTTAATGTAATCTTTGAAAGTAAGTGAATTTTTAACAGAATATTCATAGGTATGTACAAAATGCTTAATAAATGGTCTGGAAGAAGTCGATGAAATAAGGTTCTTCCTTAATAACTTGAAAATAGTCTCAAAATTCACATTTACAAAACTCCAGATTATGTTCTTAACTCCATAATAATATTGAGCAGCACCCAAAATCCACCCCTAGATCTTTTAAAAAAGCAGGTTAAAGATTCTCTATGTGAAACAGCCAATACATTTTTTAATTGGTAATAGTACAAAGTGAAAAGTACTAGGGATGGATTTTGGGGGCTGATTAATATTATTATGGGGTTAAAAACATAACCTGGAGTTTTTTAATGTGAATTTTGTAAATATTTTCAATGTAAAAATGTATTGCATGTTTCACATGGACAATCTTCGGACCCGTTTCGTAAAAAGTACAAGGGGTGGATTTTGGGGGTTGTTTGATATTATTATAGGGTTGCCAACATAAGCTGGAGTTTTCTGAAGTTAAATTTTGTGGCTATTTTCAATTTAAAAATTTATTTGCTGTTTTACATGGAGTAACTTCTGAACTGTTACGTGAAAAGTACTATAGGTGGATTTTAGAGGCTGCTTAATATTATCATGGGGTTGTAAACATAACTTGGAGTTTTTTGAATGTGAATTTCGTAAATATTTTCAATTAGAAAATTTATTGGCTGTTTTGCATGGTGAATCTTCAGACCTGTTTCATGTGAAGTACTAGGGGTGGTTTTTTGGGGTTACTGAAAAAATCTAAAATAAATCCAGTACTTATTCAGTACAAAAAAATTCAGCACTTTAATTTCGAGGGGCAAGAAAATCAGCAGTCTATTATTCGTGTAGCAGAATAATCTAGAATTTGTCACTCGAGCAGCAAAAAATCCGGGACTTTATTTTCGAGCAGCAAAAAAATTTGGAATCTATTGTTCGTGTAGTAGATGAATCTGGAACTTCAAATTCGAGTAGCAAAAAAATCCTGTGCTACAATTTTGATGAGCAAAAATATCGGGCATCTTTTACTTGAGTAGCAGATTAATCTAGAACTTCGATGGAATTCAAGTAGCAAAAAAGTCCTGTTCTTTAGTTTCGAGTAGCAAAAAAATCCGATATTTAATTTTCAAGGAGCCAAAAAAAATGGGGAATGTATTATTCGTGAAGCAGAATAATTTAGAACTTCGAATTATAGTAACAAACAATTCAGTACTTTAATTTCCAGGAGAAAAAATAGGGAAGGTAATATTCGGGTAGCAGAATATTCTAAAATTTCGAATTAGAGTAGCGAAAAATTCAGTACTTCAATTTCGAGTAGCAAAAAAATCCGATACTTTACATTCGAGGAGCAAAGAAAATTTAATCTATTATTCGTGTAGCAGAATAATTTAGAGCTTCGAATTCTACTAGAGTTTAAATTCCGTTTCAACATTAATATAATAATTAACGATAGTTTTATCATTAGAATAAATATTTCCAGCTAAATTTAGTATATAAAAAATTCTCACCTACAATGATGTACACACTGGTGATGAAAAGTATTGTCTAGGGCACTTAAACTTTTGTAGATTGCAGTTATTTTTTTATTTAATTAAATTCAACTAATATGTTAATTAATACTTACGGGATAAATTATAGATGGCATGAATTTCCAACAAGGAATTAGTCAATCTAAAGGTCTGAATCATCTATATATTGTTTGAACTTGTTTTCATACTTTCAGAAAATTTTCAGTTACGAGATGTTGATATGTTTCACTCAAAGGTAGTTTTTTGTGACATATAATATGACCATCGCAGAGCAAAAGAGAGAAAAATTCTCCCCTAACAGTGTTTTATCAATATTATTATTTTTGATGCCTTTTATATAAGTATATGTAAGTTCCACTACATACATTTACGTCCCGGCGCCTTTGACCAGGCTAACGGGCGCATCCCCGGGTTTCGGATAGGGGGGCCCTGTACCGAGGGTTTCTGCTGAATACGGTTACACAACTCAATAAGCAGTCGCGGACAATGGTCCCGGGGTGGTCCCGAAGGAATAACTTCTAAGCTAAGGCGTTAACAACCGTGCTGAGGGCTGAACGGCACCAGGGTGTGGTGTTCCAAACGGTGTCTTTAAGATACCAGGTCGCCTCCTAGAGTATTGAGACCTTACCCCCGCATGAGGGGCTCTGCGGGGGCTGACCGATCTTTCCCTAGCTACTCGTAGGAACAACATGAAGCCGAGATCCTAGATCTCGACGAAACGACGGAGGAAGAGGAGATAACGAAGGCTCTGAGAGCACACTTCAAAGAGAAACAGCTGGGAGACGTCAGAGTGTGCATGGCGAATTAAGAACTACACGAGAACCTTGAAGGCCTTTGTCTAGCTGAGCGAGGAATTGGCCGCAAGACTAACTCGCATAGGACACCTGAAGGTGGGGTGGGTCTCTTGCAGGGTCCGCAAG
This sequence comes from Andricus coriarius, assembly GCA_932066315.1. Taxonomy (NCBI): domain Eukaryota; kingdom Metazoa; phylum Arthropoda; class Insecta; order Hymenoptera; family Cynipidae; genus Andricus; species Andricus coriarius. The sequence goes on along the minus strand of CAKNWT010289539.1, from coordinate 11,890 downwards.
AAGACGGAGACCACGAGGTGCTATCGCTGTCATGGCTACGGCCACCTGGCAGCGAAATGCGAAGGTCCAGACAGGACAAAATGTTGCTGGAGATGCGGTGAAGAGGGGCACAGAGCTACGGACTGCAACAGCAGGCCAAAATGTTACCTCTGTGCTGGAAAAGAGGGAGGACCCCGGACAGACCATCTTCCGGGGACAATGAGATGCCTCACGTTCCGAGAGGCACGGCCAAGAAGAGAAGCAGCAGGAGCTCCTACAGGCAGACGAGGCGCATAGAGAGGCAGTCCAACCTATCACCCCCAACCAGGATGTCGAAAGCCGACGAGCCCGATGTGCGGTACCACCACACATACTGAGGACATCTTGGTTGGGACAAGCAGTAGACAAAGAAGAAGACCAGCAGACGCCCTAGCAGGCAAGGAAACAGCACCCCCTGAAGTAATGCGAAAGTGGTTCCGGGGGAGTAATGCCTAGGAGAAAGGGTGGTGGTTTTTAGTGGCTCCCTTGGTGGCATTACTATCATGACAAAGTTGATTCTGCATAATGTATAATTATACGTAATGTATAATCGAATATTACATATGTTAGAGTCATTTTAATAATGCGACTAAGATCCCCACACTACCGAGAAGTGCGGACCCTTCTCGTTTTTGAACATTTTCCACCAGCCTTCGTAAAAAAAATAAAAATATAAAAAAACTGCATACATTTACATGGAAGGGTGGTTTTTGGGGGAAATTATGAAAGGGGTAAATTTTCAAACGTTAAGTAATTAATTTAAAGTTCTGAATCATCTTTACGTTGTTTAAGGTTGTTTTTACACTTTTAGAACATTTTTTATCACGAGGGGTAGGTATGTATGACTTAGGGGTGGTTTTTTGGGACACGTATTATATGGCATTAGAAAGCAAAAAAGAGCGAAAAAATTGTACCTAATAGTTTATCTCATTATAATAATTTTTAGTGAGTTTTGACTGGTGGCGGCGCTGAGTCGTCGCCGTACTAGCGCCACCACCCTTTTCTCGGAAGTTTGAAGAGCAACAAAATTTTTTTTACATAACATTAGCAAAAAGAAAAGCAAAAAAGTATGGCGTATTCCATTTTCCCTTGGCGGCGGCGCTGAGTCGTCGGACCTCTTAGATACGCTTGCTTCTTTTCATTACCAGCTACGCGGATTTCATCATTCCAACAAGCATCACATCGGTCATTCTTCCTACGACCGTAGAAACCACACACTTCAGTTACTCTTCCAACGATAATTTCAAGAAAAATTGCCCACGCGCCTCTATATCTTTATTGCGCATTAGCGTCTCCCAAATTGTTCAGTTTCTGCAAATCGAATGTCCCGAAGAATAAGTCACTAGCATAGTTTTCCGTATACAGAGTGTATCAACTATATTTTACTTCGGTAGAGTGTCGTATCTTTATGTACTTTTAAATGGAGATACGACACTCTAGCGAAGCATAATACAGTTGATACGCTCTGTTTTCGGAAAAATTGGTTAGTGACTTATTCTTCGGGACAGTCGAAATTCTCTACCTTGATTCGCGTCTGCTTCGTCTTTTTAGTCATCTTCCTCCTCTATTCTTGACCTAGGTTTATTTTTGAAACTAAGAGGTATGATCCGTTCAACATTCAGAATCTCTCATAACCCTTGTATCTCTTACTAGCCCTCTCAGTTTCTGATCCGCAATAATAAAGTGAAGCATATTGTGGCATTTACCTCGCACCAAGTGAATAAGTGGATTATTTTATTCCGGCACCAAGTACATACTTGTAATAAACAAGCCCTTTGCTAAGCATAAGCTAATCAATCTGTCCCCGTCATCATTCGGTTTTGGATCTCCGAATTGACTTACCACCCTGCCCGTACCTTCGCGCTGCACTCCAACCTATTCATTCATATCTCCTATCAGAATGATTTTTTCCCGTGATCGCAAATACCTAAAATATCATTTAAAGTATCCCAGAAATCATCTTTCATATCACTTCTTTCGCATCAACTGGAGCGTAGTATGCTGTAATAAAAAATCTGCTGGTTCCCACTTTCATTCTAACCCATCCCAATCTGAGAGATACAAATTCATACACCTTTACATGCTGTTATGCTCTCTCATAATCAGACTGACTCCTTGACTATCATGTGATTGATTATCTACTCCTGACCATAGTTCGAGTTTGTTTTTTAAAGCTTCATATCCTGTCACTCTTATGTCGAACCCCTTTTTATTTGTTTTATTATATACTTTTTTTATTGTTTATTTATTAATCATTTTATTTTATTTTTAATTCTTGTAATTTGAATAAAATGAATGCATTTAACAATAATATAATATAGGTTTATGTAAAACTGTATGGGATGTGGTAGATTTCATGCTTGACGGCTGATTCTCATACATATAAAAATGTCCATTGTTAATTAAATTTGAAGGTTTGTTTCATTATGTCAAACGCATTATGGGAAAGACTTGAAAAGAGAGCTTGCATTTCGCTGTTGTGCTATAGTTATTGATGGTAGAATTAGGTAGGGGAGCCGGAAACTTTATTTTCAAAATTCCCGGATTATTCCTTGACTAATTTTTAATTTTCCCTGGCCATTAACATTCAAATACCAGCATTTCAATCTTGTAATATTTTTAATATATGATCTTTTATAAACGGAATAAAAAAATATTTCAGATCTAAATTTAAAATGTTCAAATTTATTTCTTCATTTTCAACCACAAAATGAGTTTTCTACCATAAAAGGTAACTTTTTTTAACAAAATACTTTAATTTTTACATAGTAATTCAATTTTTAACAAATTAATTGAGTTTTTAACCTAAAAGGATGAATTTTCAACAAAGAATATGTAATAGTTGATATTTCAAAAAAAAAATGAAATTTCATTTTAGAAAATGAATTTTAAAACCAAAAAGACGAATTTTCAACCCGCAAGACGAAGTTTTTGTACAAAAGTTGAATTTTCCACCAGAAAATTTGAAATATCAGCAAAAAAAATTAACTTTTAACAAAATAGTTAAGTTTTCAAACAAACCTTCATGCAAAAAAAAATAATTTTTTAACAAAGTTCAACTATTACCCACGCAAATTACTTTTTCAATTAAAAAAGATCAATTTTCAACAAAATAGTTGAACTTTTAACCAAAGATAACCATTTTAAACTAAAAATATGAATCTATACCAAATAATCTGTCCGCGGCGCGAGCACATTCTCATTGCGCGCTGCGCGCGCGGCTCGCCAACTTGAGCGCGCCTAGGGCTAGGGATCTCGCGCTTCAAGCTCGATAACTACGCCCTCGGTCACTATACTTCCCCCATATTTTGTTATAGAAATTTTCAAATTAATGGTCAAACCATCGACAACTGAAATTTAGTGATTGTGAATTTTCTTTTGTTAACGCTCCTTCGGCTTTAACGAACATGTTACGAGCCCCCTTGGAATAAAAACAATTATTTGAATTTTAACTTTATTAACATGTGATCCGAGCATCCAGTGACACTAGTGCTATCAAGCAACACCTGGTATGCTCGGAATAAAATGCTGAGCACGTAAGTGCAAGACTAATCTTTACTATGTATGCAGATATATATTAATCATGTTTAGAATAAAAAGTAAGTTTTATTTTCGAGGGGGAAAAGCGACTTTGACAAAACTTACATCCCCCCCCCCCCCCGGAGGGGGGGGGGCGTTGTAATTTCAAATGGGAACCTCAATGTTTCATCACAGATTCAGATTCTCCTTTATGAAATACGTAAGTTTTATTCGAAAATTTTTTTTCGATTCGCAAAAAAACCCACCCCCTGCCTCCGGGGTGGGGGGTGGGGGATGTTCAAAGTCGCTTTTCCACCTAGAAAATAAAAAAGTTTTTAATACGGATATTTTGTTCATAGGATGCGTATTTTTCGAGATATTTCGATGTCGGAAGTTGAAAAAAACACCCATTATATTCAAAAGCGAGAGTACTCACTTTCTAAGTTTGAACTTTATACTATTCAAATTTTTCTTCAGGAAATTTTTTTTTATATTTCATTGTTAATATTATTCATTATATCTGGGAATAAATTTTAGGAATCATAATTTACTTTTTATTAAAATTCAAATCTAAGATATATTCCACTTTGCCAGGATTATTGTACGACCTTATAATTAATATTTTCTCTTTAGTATTCATAGAAAATGATTGGAAAACTAGTTTGAAATGTTAAATGAGTAACATTATTTCAATTTCAATATCTTTTGCATGAAAATACCAATTTGTTCACTACATAATGAAAAAAAGTGATATAGTTCCATTGCTTCATATGCAAAAACAGGAAGATGTGGGAAAACTAGCGCCGCGCTGGAGATATTAGGAACTAATCAACTTAGGACAGTTGCGGGGTCAGGTTAAAATATGAAATATGGAGAGATGCACGGGGCTGATTCGTAGGAAAGTCAGAACAATTCTACTCGCTCGCTTTGATACGGATTTGTACTAGGTGTTATATAAGCTTGTTATGAAATGTTACAAATGGATAACAAAAATCTTAAAAGGAACAATATATCAATAAGCCACGCGAGAATAATCGATATCGATTAATTATTTTAAAATATTAGATCTGGTTTACTAAAATACCGGGATATTTGCCATCCCTATCTATTGCATATGTAGCGTCAGTATGCCGGACAGCCTCCGTCCGCATCTAACGCCAGTTAACTGATAGATACTAGCAGCGCCTATCCAAGATGGTTTGACTCAAAATACTACTAGGATGCGGAGCACAGCCATATAGAAGGCGGAGGCTAAGCAGAATGTGCTAACGGCAGCTATCCTTTTTTTTCAGTGTAAAAACTGAAATGGTTAATGTGGCAGATCTCAGAAAAAAATAATCGGTTCGGGATGACCCAAAATGGAAATAAGAGGTAAAAAGGAGTCCTAAACGATAGCGTAAGCAGTTTAAAAGAAAATCTCTTCTCGTGCTATATTTCTTCGAATATAGCTAAAAATGTCCATTTTTCAATTTTGGGCTAGGATATCTCGAAATCCTGACGTATGGAAAAAATTTGGATTACGGATACGTTTTAAGGACATCAAAATCATAGGTAACTCTGGCTCAAGAATATTTATGTAGGTACAATAGGCTGCTCCAAAATCACAAAGTTTGAAAAATTCAATGGTCACTTGGAAATTCTTGTTCTTTTTCGAAAAAAAGAAAATCCCTAAAAAATGTAATTCAATTAGATGAAATCTTGCACTCACACGAAGTCAAAGGTTAAACTCTAAATACCTTCATTGTTTTGGTGGTTACAGAAAAAAATTTTAGGACAATATTAGCCTAATTTTTTTAATGAATATTGCAGAATATTATAGACAAAAAATTTATAGATATATTTTTAAATAATTTACTTTTTCTTCTAATAATTAAGACTTTTAGTGTACATAGACTTGTAGATAAAGTACTTTCCCACCTATCGAGAAAGTCCTGGTCTGTTATTCGCTTTATGTGAGATCCCC
>CAKNWT010289531.1:542-12866 GCA_932066315.1 Andricus coriarius | reverse complement strand
TTTTTTTTTTTTTATTTTTTACGCTGAAAAAGCAACTTTTTGCAATTACGGCATGACTATTTAACGTAAATTTTAACGTATTATTATAGTTTCAACAGTTTACATATTTGTTTTGCTTCTTTCAATAATTATAATGCCATATTACTTCAACATTACTTTACCATTACTTTACTATTACGCTATAGCGTAATGCTTGCGTTCGGCCGATCCGCCAGGGCTAGTAAGGGGAATATCTCCGCGAGGATGCCCACAGGGGGGTGTCCTGTCGCCCCTCCTGTGGTGCATTGTTGTGGACGGCCTCCTTCGAAGGCTTAATAAAGAGGGGTATTATACTCAGGGATATGCGGATGACTCTGTAATCCTAGTCAGGGGGGCTCATCTGGAGACGCTGATGGGTCTTATGAGTTCGGCGCTGCGCATTGTAGAGTTCTGGTGCGAAAGCTCAGGGCTCTCGGTAAATCATGAAAAGACCAACCTGGTCATTTTCACGAAAAACTATAAAATTCCAAAAGTTGACACGCCGGTATTTTGCGGTGGCAGGCTGACATTGTTAGATTCGGTTAGGTATCTGGGAGTAATCCTATATAGCGAGCTGAACTGGGCAAAGCACCTGGAGACCCAATTCAGGAAGTTTGTCATGACTTTTTGGATGTGCAGGAGAGCCTTTGGGTTGACGTGGGGACTAGGGCCTAAAATGCTTGCATGGCCCTACTCTGCTGTCCTAAAACACAGGCTTCTACATGTGGCCGTGGTCTGGTGGCCACGGGCGGAACTCAAAATAATGCAGGATAGGCTGCGAAGATTACTAACGCTAGCATTTAGGGGTTTGACTGGAGCAATGAGGAGTATGCCCACAGCGGCGATAGGATTCTTGCACACACGATGGGCCGCCTGGCAATAGCAAATAGGTGGGTTCGGGGGGACTAGGCACACTAGGCTCCCGAGAGATATCAGTGCATTGCCGATTCTACAGATGAGGCAAGATAAAATAACAAAACGCTTTAACTTTGCCAAAGCTTTCCGAGTCTGCATCCCAAGCAGGGATCTGTGGAAAGCAAATGGTAACCCGCTCTTCCAAGGGGAAATCTGGTATGCAGATGGCTCCAGGGGTGAGAAAGGGTCAGGAGCAGGAATTTATGACAGCAAGAGAGGGAAAGGGATAGGGATACCACTTCGTCGACATGCTACTGTCTTTTAGGCGGAGGTCCTGGCCGTCCTTCGCTGTGCTGAAACACTAATAGAAGGAAACGCTGCTGGTAGAATGATTATGATCTGTTCCGACAGCCAAGCGACACTAACTGCAGTAGGGAAACCAGACATAACAACAGAACTGGTCTGGGAATTCAAAAAGGCAGACCAGTTGGCAAAACGTGGCGCAGCAAGTGAATACATAGGACCAGAACCGGTACTGGGAATAGCATCTTGCTGTATCGATTTGTCCATTAAAAGCTGGATCCGAACAAAACACCGGGAATACTGGGAGCAGATCCAGGGTTGCCGTCAGGCAAAATCCATCCTGGGTCATAGCCATAGGATGGACAGAGCCAGGGAAATCCTGGGTTTACCCAAGAAAGATATAAGGACAGTGGTACATATCCTAACTGGACACAACCACTTGAACTACCATATGCACAAAATGGGGTATAACCCCACGACAGAGTACAAGAGATGCGGCAGGGATGGTGAAACATCCCTGCATGTACTATGTCAGTGCCCGGCATTAGCTGGGCTCAGGGAACAGACCTTCGGGGCCCATTTTATGGGACCAGAGGAAATTACAACGCGATTAGTAGTCGACATACTAGGCTTCGTCAAGAGGTCTCGGGTCAACTGCTGAGAACGAATAAGTAAGGATGTGGCACAATAGGCTTTATAGCTTGAGCGCCAGAGGAGCTCATCATGGGCTCCTCGCCCGTCCTAAAACTAACTAACTACACTAGTACATTTTTTATTGAAACTTGATCTTTTTAAGTTGAAAATTCAATTATTTTTGTCAAAATTTAATTCTTTAGTTGAAAATTCAAGTATTTCGTTAAAATGTCGTTTTTTATGGAAAAAAGTAATTTTTGGTGTAAAATAAATGAATTTTAAAATTTTTTCTTTGTATTTGAAATATTGTTTTAATCCGTTTATAAAAGATCCGCTGTTGAAAATATTGCAATATTAAAATGCTGGTATTTGAATATTAATGGTCAGGGAAAATACAAAATTAGTCAAGGAAAAATCATAGAATTAAAAAAATGAAGTGTTAACTCTGCAATGCGTGTATAGTTTTAAATACAAAAAAATGTTCGTTAGTTTCAACTCTCATATCGAGTTCTTTGTGGAAAAAGTCGACTTTTGTATTATAAATAATTTAAAATACCGCAAATTCCCTAAGGGCCGTGCATAAATTGCGTAAAATCTTGTTAGGTTGTGGTCAAACCCATGTCTTACACAGAATATTTTGTTGAAAATTTAAGAATTTTGTTACAAAGTCATTGTAATTAAGCCAAGTTTTCGCTGAAAATCGAACTGCTTGGCTGCTTATTCCGAAATTGCAAAATAAAGTACAAGATTTATTTTTCAAGATTACATTAATATTTGTACATGATTTTGTATTAATTTTTCTTCTCAGTACCCTAAAAAATGTATCAATAATGTGTCAACATATTTTGAAAGAAATTTGTAGATATAATTTAGAAAAAAAAATTGTATTGAATAAACTTTTGTTAAATAACCTTCTGTTTCTAAATTTGTCTTCGAACCTTCTGTCACTTTTCCAAAAAAAATAATTTTTTTTGTTCTTCATGTTATTCTTTACGATTAAAAAGAAAACTACGTATCCTATCAAAAAACAACTGATTACAAATTTGCAGCTTCTTTTCAGCTGAACAACTTTTGCTTTCTTACTTTTTTTCGTAGCTTGTGACGTTTTTTCAACCGTTGAATTTTTCACCTTTAAATGTTATTTTTTAGAAATAAAACAGAAACTATGCATCCTGCTCAGAAACAATTTTAAAAAAATGTTGAGATATTTCTTGTTTGAATAGCTTTTTTTGATTTATTTTTTTCCCGTATCTTCTATCCTTTTTCCAAAAATTCGATTTTTCATTTTTAATGATATTTCTTACGATTAAAACGAAAACTACGAATCCTATAAAAATTGATAATAGCAAATTTATAGATCTTTTTGGGCTTAACAATTTTTGTTCATTAACTTTTTTTCGTATTTTGCATAGTTTCACCAAAAAATGGAAAATTTTAATTTTAATTTTTTTTTCGTGGTTAAAACCAGAACCATTGGTGAAAAAATTTGAATGTTAGATTTTCAAGAAAATTCACAAAGTTTTCATGATAATCTTGTTGGTCTTTCAAAAAGGAAAAAATGAACGCTTCTCTGCTTTTAACTTTTTTTTATACATATAGTGCGTTTGTTCCGCTTGCATTATCTCGTATGTTACCGCAGTCGATAAAGTCGGATCCTGTAAAATGTAAAAAATTAAAATTCAACGACTCCAACAAACTTTTTACAATCTACCTGCTAATTTGAAACATCGCCACCTTTTTTTACATTAATTTCATTATTTACTATATTCATTCACGTTTATTTATCACATTTGCAATTTTGAGTTTTATTTTTAAACTCCGCGCGCAACATACTGCTTACGCGATTATGGATGCGCTTGAAGTCGCCTTCAGCCCACGTTGTTGATAGGTATTATATTATTTTAAAGTTTTTCATGTTGCAAGAAAAACGATTGCAATTACTCCGTGACCTTCTAACGCAAAAATTCACGTAAAATCCGAATTTCAACAAGTTAAATGTTTATCTTCCTTTTTTATGAGTTTTTCTTGCATGGTATGGAGAGGATACGATGTGGATACTATAAGGATACGTTCTAGCGTATCCGTTCCGTTCATTGTTCATTCGGTCCGCTAGGCCTAGGATAGGGTTGCCATCTGCCTAGGGCAGGTTGTAACTTCACACGTCAACGAGATACAAAAATTGAAAAATATATTTTCCACTATCAACTAAATTAGACAACATTCTCATGAATTCTGTCAAATTCCCTAGAATTTTGTAGGATTTTCTGGAACTCAGTAGAATTCTCCTGAATTCTGAAGAATTCTCTTGAATTTAGCAGAATTTTCTTAAAATGAGCAAAATTCTCTCTAATTTTGTAGAATTCTTTTGATTTCAGCAAAATTCTTTTGAATTCAGTGGAATACTCTTGAATTTTGTATCATTCTCTTGAATTCAGTAGCATTCTTTTGAGTTCAGCAGAACTCTTTTCAATTCAGTAGAATTCTCTAACGTTTGGCAGAATTCTCTTGAGTTGAGCAGAATTCGCTTGAATTTAGTAGAATTCTCCTGAATTCAGTAGAATTTTCTTGAAATTAGCAGAATTCTTTGGACTTCCGCATAAATATTTCGTAAATTCAGTACAATTTTCTTGAACTGCGTGGAAATTTCTTGATTTGTGTATAATTCTATTAAATTCCGGAGGATTGTCTTGAATTTAGTAGAAGTCTGTTGAAATATGTACAATTTTCTTAAACTTTGTTTATTTCTCTTAAATTTAGTAGAATTCTCCTAGGTTTGGCAGAATTCTCATGAATTTAGTGAAGTTATCCTTTTTCTTTCGATTTAGCAGAATATTCTTGAAATCAGCCAAATTCTTTCAAATTCAAGATAATTCTCTGGAGTTTGGCAGAATTCCCCTAAATTAATCATAATTCTCTGGAATTCTGTATAAATATCTCGTGAATACAGTAGAATTCTCTTTATTTATGCATTCTCTTAAAATCTGTATAATTATTTTGAAATCTGAAGAAATCTTTCCAATTATTTAGAATTCTTTTCAATTTAATAGAATTCTCTTACGTTTGGGCAGAATTCTGTAGTGACTGAATTTACGAAATATTTATGCAGAAGTCCAAAGAATTCTACTGATTTCAAGAAAATTCTACTGAATTCAGAAGAATTTTACTAAATTCAAGAGAATTCTGCTCAACTCAAGAGAATTCTGCTGAACTTTAGAGAATTCTGCTGAATTGAAAAGAGTTCTGCCGAACTGAAAAGAATGCTACTGAGTTCTAGAAAATTCTACGAAATTCAAGGGAATTCTACAGAATTCATGAGAATGTTGTCTAATTTGGTTGATTGTGGAAAATATATTTTTTAATTTTTGTATCTCGTTGACGTCTGAAGTTACACCATAGAGTCACAACCCAGCTAACATGTTACTATCCTGGAAAGTTCCTAAGTGATCACATGTTATGAGAGGAATTGTTACTTGTATGTCAGTTTGCTAGCTGGTAACGGGATAATCACCATAGTTTACTAGGGAGGATTGTTTGCATCCGTTACCTGCCAGACTAGTAACATGGTGGTAACAGCCGGCAGCCATCTTAAACTTCGTGCGCATGTGCAAGGAATAAGCATTCATTGGCTCCGTGATTCCCTGCACAATTTAAAAGTGTAAAATTAAATAGCTTTGACGTTACTTTTACAATAAATAAAAAAACATGTTTCATGTTTGCTTGCAGTACATACGTTGTTTAAATTATAATTACTGGTAAAATAATCTAAATTAGACAGAAAAATGGTTTAATTAAAAATCGGTACAGAATATCTATAAGCGTAAATATTTTAAGAATTTACAATTAATATTTATTAGTTAGAAATTTTAAGGTTAAAATTTAAATAGTTTTAATGTCAGGGCTTCTAGCAACAATTGGCAATTACATGTATAAGAAACAAACTTGCTGCAAAAGAAAAAAAGGTCATTCAAATGAGGCCTAAAAAAGTTTAAGAAAAAATACTGTCAGATAGCCCCGAATACCGAGATTTTCGTAGATTTATTTTTTAATTTAGGCATTTCTGAAAGGAGCAAGTATAATTTTATTCAAAAACATTACTTTAAACCTACAAGAACCCTTAAACAGAACAAAACTACTCACCGAAAGTAAAAAAATCACTACAGATGTAGGTCATTACAATCATAAATTGGATTATCCATAAAATTAGTGCATTTGTAGATGCTGTCTGCATTTTCATTTCTCAACTCAAAACTGCCGCTGAGACTCGAAGCCTGGATTCGCGGTCGATAAGGAAGGGCGTCCCGATTTCGCGAGTGGCAATGTGTGTTTCGGACCAGTGATGCAATTCAAAATTGGAAAACAATTCTTGTAATTGAAAAATGCACAAGAATGGATATAAAATGTGCAACTTCTGATTTTAGACTAGAAACAAATTTATAACACATATATTAACAGTTTATTTTCTTTGACTTCCAAAAAATAACTTACATTTCACAAAACATTTAATTTCAGAAGAAATTTGTTGAACAAGTAATTCAAAATAATTTTTATAATGTTTTTAATATTTTTTATGTATTCTCAAAAGATCCAATCTTGAATTACGCGCCAAATACGGCCAACCAGTGCGCGGCATTGATTTCGTACTTCAGAGCATCGGAGATTCGCAGTATGATTTTGACAGGTGGTTCAATGCGTGTTTGCTTTGCTGCTTACAACTACAGTCTTATAGTCTTCACACACACAGGACACCTCATATTTGTACCCATCTCTCTCCATTTTGCGACGTATTTCGCAATAGTATATTGTGTATCGAGGGCGTAAAGAAGGCAAAATAGCTTTACGCCCTTGATACATACCATATCTTTTGTCCCCCTCCTTGAAAACAAGCATGTGAAACAGATAGAGGATGTTTGATGTACTTGACAATTTTAGCTTATAGGTGAATAGCGTACTTTGCAGAAGGGAGACTGTCGGGTCTAGCAGTACAATTTTTTCAAAGATAAAGATCAATTCCTCCACACTCTCACCTGCGGGGTGCAGTGTACGTGTAGCGGGCGTAAAGTTTTATGTAGCGGGGGTAAACTTGCATGTGTAGCGGGCGTAAAGTTTCTGTTGGCCCGGCGACGGAGTGCGCATGAGCAAACGTCACTGGGCTGCAAGCCGCCACTTGACGCCTGCTTTACGTGCATGCAATGGCGCGTTTTCAAGGGGGGTCGGACAAAAAACATATATTGACAATCATCAAGTCGTGGGTCTCCGACTACAAGATATCTGCAGCGATTCCTTATGAATGCCAGAATTGTGAGTAAAAAAATTAATTTGCAAACGGTGCTCGCCGTTCAAATGCTGTCTTCTGCTATCTGCAGATTGCTCCCTTTCAAAACATTGATGAATTCATTAAAAATAATAATTACCTCCGCAAAAGGCTTAACTTCTCTCAATTTTATTGGTGCGAGGATCTCGCAAAACCTTAAATATTTAACAAGTTTTCTTTCTTTCGTTCTCAAATAGTTGACAAAAATTGTATATTGAGTCAGTGACGTACCTATAAAAAAAATCTAAGTCGGATTGAACCAACACCCTTAATTCATTTCATTAGTCTATTTATCATTTAACAATTTTTGACAGAAAATAAATGAAATCAAGCAGGAAAAAAATCTGTCCGGAGCAGAATTTCAAAGGTTTTTTACTTTTAAAAATCAATTCTCAGAGAATAGGGTAAGTGTCCCAATTACTGCGGTGTCATGGTTTAACCTCACGTCAATTCAATTTTTCACCTATTTTACATTGAAATAATATGGTTATTCTGTTTCAGCCTAAAGAATAATGTATTTTGTGCATCCAAAAAAATTGGCAAGCACAAGAACCCAACATAACGTATTAAAAATGTAAAAAATTGAAAAATGAACATATTGTACCTATTACTGCGGTTGAAAAAAGACCGTGTACGTATTACTGCAAACTGAGGTACCTATTTCTGCGGATTTAAATTTTATTTATTTACGAACATATAGATCATAAATGAACAATTTTATGTTAAATACCTCTCAAATAAATTACTCTTTTATTTTTAAAAATGCATTTGTTGATCAGTCATTTTCTTCAAAGTATAATTTAACCACAAAAGAAATATCATTTCGCAAGTCACAGGAAATCCTCGATTGGCACAAATAAAAATCCACTTCACAAGACTCTCTTCTTCTTTGGATAAAATTGTATTCGGTCTAGGGTTTTTGACTGCATATTTTCCTTTACAACGTGCTCTTATTGTTGATTCTGGTATCGAATATCTTCGTGATACAGCTGCAAAAGTTTCTCCTTGCATTAACCTCTTTCACGACAAGCGCAAGCGCAGAAAATTTTCTTTCCCGTAAAAACAACTTTTTAAAGATTTCCTTTTAGTTTTTGGCTTCCTCTTTGGATCCTTCTTTTTTACTTTTTTTTTTTTACTGTAGCCATCGTTTAGCAACAAATTAAATCAAAATAATTAACCTATCATTTCAAAGCGTCTGGCGTGTATTCAATCAAAAACTTAAAGCGAAGGTTAGGTTCACATGTGGATAGCACCGCAGTATTAGGTACATATGGCTTGAATTTCGTACCGCAGTAATGAGCGCCACAGTAATAAATGTGTACCTATTGCTGCGGGCTTGATTTTTTAATTAATAAAGCAATTTACATGTTTTTAAATGTTGATTCTATTCAAACAAGTATTCTGATTAAAAAAAAATCATTTCTTCACTGCGTACAAGGTTATGCAATAAATCTAAGGCTGATTAAAGAACAGTACTCCGGTAACTGAAATAGAAGCAAAATGGTGGATTTTTCAAGTTTTATGAATGTTTTTTTAAAAATATTTATTAAGAATACATAACTAATTTAGCGGTATTTTAGCTTTTGTTATACAGTGGAGTAAATTCTTATTGATTTAAGGAATTTTTTGCTGTCAAAAAAATTATTTGTACTCAGCTTATTCTGAGTAGGCGAAAAAAGGCAGTAATAGGTACACCTGCAGTAATTGGTACACTTACCCTATTTAAAAAGATTTTAAAACGTTTTGAAAGATTGTCAAAATTGTCGAAAAAGCATCTGGAAGATTTCAAGGCAATTTTTGCAGTTTTGCAAAATTGAAAGAAAATTCGAATCAATTCAAAAGATATTTAGAAGTTGCACAAGTTTTGAAAAGACTTCAAAATAATCTTACATTTGAAAAGATTAATTTTAAAAATTAGTCTTTAAAGAAAATGTCAACATATTTCAAAAGGTTTCTGAAAATGTGGAAGAAATCTGTGAGGTTTTACGGCAATTTTTTTCATTCTGAAAGATTTTTTTAAATTTTGAGAAAAATTTGTGTCTGTTTAAAATATAATCAGGAATTTTAGAAGTTTCGAAGAGATTAGACATATTTTAACATTTTTAAACATTTCTGAAAATTTATTAGATATTTTTAAACTTCTTCTGAGCATCTAAATGTCCAAAATATCTTATAAGCGAACTTGAGTTTTTCCTAATATTTTTAAAATCCTGTGATGAAAAAAATTTTGATTCAAATTTTCTAGATTTTTTTTTCAATACATCTGAAATCTTTAAGAATCTTTTTGAACTTTTTCAAGAATCTTAGGAAAATTATATTTATATAACTTAAAAAACAAACTGATAATACTTATTTCCTCGGTATCTCTTGCACGGTCAATAAAATTTTAAAACTCTGTGAATATAAACTTTCCAAATCGAAAAAAAAAATTTATTCAAAAGCTCAATAATTTAAACGTGTAAAATGAAAGCTATTAACACCCTTTAATTAACAAAATTTTCATTAAATACATTTATGCTGCAAAATGACTTCTTTTTTAAACTTTTGTAAATTGTATATAATTGATATCATCATTTTTAATGCTGTCAATTAAAGAATGAATCAATAAATTTGCGAATTTTGTTTTCAAACTGAACACTTTTTAAGTTCAAGTTTAAATTAGAAATTACATCATATTCTAAGTAGTTTCAAATAATTGTCATTTATTGATTTAATTACTGTTAAATTTGTAATTATACATAAAAATTTGTATTGTTATTATTAGAAAAATCTGTATTATCTTAAAGCCTTTCTACATTCTTAGAAAAAACTTCAACATTTTATTTCAAAATCTTCAAAAATCTACATTTTGTTTAAAAAATTTTCAAAACATCTGAATATTTTTTTAACTGATTTCAACATTTCTCAAATATTACAAAAATTTACAATATTAACCAAATTTCCTTGAAATCTTCCAGATTCTTTTTGGACAATTTTGGAAATCTTTTGAAATCTTCCGAAATATTTTCATAAAATTAATTTTTCAGAATAAAAAAATCTTTAATTTCCCTAGAAATCTTGAGAAAAACTTTTTTTTGTAATCTTTCACAATTATTCTTAAAAAGCCTGTTATTGCTGCATATTTTTATGGATAAAATGCGTATTTTATATGGATATGTATATATCTATTATAGAAAACTTTTGATGGCAGCTTTCTAATTTCAACATAATAATAATAGCACTTCATATATAAAAAATTTATCAGAAGATAAATATTTGATTTGATTATTTTTAATTCAATATATCATTTTCAATTACTTTTATTTACCTTTTGGTTCTAACGGTTTTAACCTCTAATACATATTAGAGGTTAGAAGTGACATATGCCACTTTGTTTTCGTAAAGTTTCAGCTGAAAAATCTCGCTATTTCGTTTACAAAATTTGTTTATATGTTATTCCATCAATTTGGAAGTCTATAATGTTATATCACTTTCCCAGAAATTATTAATCACTTAATTATGTCCCATTCTAACGTTTTTGTAAGAGTATTAATACTTTATATTCCGAAACGCTGTATATTTTGAAGTTAATCTGTCATTCAACGTTATTTTTTCAAACATCACGTTGTTACAAGCATGTGATTACTCTGGCGGGATAATGTTACCTGCTTCGCTTGTAACATGTTACTGCTTTGAGTGGGAAATATATTGTCACTGGGTGACCATCAGGGAAGTCACTAGTGACTGGTTTTCTGAATCTTGTTACAGTAGGACCTGTCGAATCGGGACTCGTCGCATCGAAATCCTCGGAGGGCTGTAATCCCCACTCTTAAACCTCTCCTCTAGCCATCGGATGGACGTCAGTGCTGTAGATACAAAAATGTAACGGCCTGTAACGGCCGGTCAAAGATTAAAGCCCTGAACATTAAAGATACGTGACTGCCAGGAGGTGTAGCTAAGATTTGTTTCTGCGACCTGCGTGATCGAAAGTGGAGCCCCGGTCCGTCCCGATCCGACGAGTTCTACTGTACAAGCATGTGACTACTCCAGACCTCCGTGAAGATAGCACTACATTTTTTTTAAATATGTTTTTTTAATATGGTATCAATTGGAAATCGTTTGGAATTGTTTGGAAACCAATTTTTATCGTTTGGTCGATAACATCCAAAAAGTTATCGGCTTTTCAAAAATGGTCTGCTACCTTCACACTTGCACTGCACTTTTAATCTTTTCCAAAAATGTCTTGATGAATCGTTTTGAAATCGTTTGGAAACGTTTGGAAACCAATTTTTATCGTTTGGACGCGAAAATCCAAAAAGTTATTGATTTTTCAAAAAAAGTAGTTGCACTACAAATTACAAATTAAAAAATTTTATTTTGTCAATCGTTTGAAAATCGTTTGGATTGTTTTGGAAATCCGTCATGAACCATGAATAATTATAAATTATATGGTAAAACCAGAGATGAGGTGGAAGATTGCTCACGTAATGGAATACGAGGCTCCGTCAAAATCGGGCTGCTAAAAGCGCCCCCTTGGCCGTTAGACCTAGTCCCGAGAGTTACTTCGCAGTTTTCGGCATTTCTCAAACGTTGCGCGTCGGTAATTGATCACGTTAGAGAATTTTAAAAATGAGTTACTACCGGAGTTAGAATTACAGGAGTTCCCTTCAAAAAGGAGAGCATTGAAATGGATTATATGGCATTGAAAAAATTGTACACTTTAATGCCTATAAATCTAAAAAAAATCCGTTTTTGTCCGAATGCGCTTTTTGGCATTCGACTGTTTTTGTTCGAATCGTTTTGAATCACACAAAAAAATGATGGCATTAAAGTGGCTTCTTTGTGATGCCATTGATTTAATGCCATTGAATGCAATTAAATGACCGTATCAGTTGAATGCCATGCAATGCCTTCAGTGATCGGAGGCATAGAATGGAACCAATGCCGTTCAATTACCAAATAGGTCGAATGCCATTTAATGCTTTTTTCGACCGGATATATCGAATACAATTAATGCATTCGAATGCCGTTGAATGACCACTCGGACAAAAACGGAATTCGTTTAGATTTATAGGCTAATTTAATTTAATAATAATTAATTTAATTAATAATTAAATTTATAATTTTTTCAATGCCATGTAATCCATTTCAATGCTCTCCTTTTTACAGGGTTACCATGAACATGAATTGCTAACTGCATATTTATTATTTATTTACCATACGAA